>JAQGCP010000038.1:0-27065 GCA_034699885.1 Acrobeloides thornei
ATTTTGAAGTTCGCATAAAAATATAAATTAGTTCAAGTTGAGCTTATAAAATGTCGAATTTTCAAAAAGTTTCAATTTCAATACAAACATCCTGTTTTATTCAGTAAAGCAGGGGTTTGTGTTGGAACTTTTTGAAAATTCGACATTTTATAGGTTTAACCTGAACTCGTTTTTATGCGAATTTCAAAATCTGAGAGCCCTGCCAGGTTAAAACTAGTGTTAAATGGTTTGAGGGAGCATCAATTGGAATTTATTTATTGAGATTAACGAACAGAGAAGTTTTTAAGAGTCATTTCGAGTTAAAATCCAGGCGAAAAAAATTCAAAACCTTGTCCGAAGCTCAAAAACCCGATTTTTTACGTTGATTTGTTGAATTTTCTAATTAGTCTAAAACATCTTGGATAATTTTTTTCGGCCAAAATTTTTATCTAGTCGATGTTTTCATCGTGGAGAACACCTCTAGCGTGCTTTTGAAAAAATCTGAGACAAAAAAATTTGTTGACTCCTAGTTCCAGGTGTAAAAATAGCCCAAAAAGTGAAATTTCTCAGATTCTTTCGAAATCACGCTAGAAATGTTTTACTTGATGAAATACATCGGCCAGATAGAAATTTTAGCCGAAAAAAAGTTATCTAAGGTGTTTTTGAGCACAAAATTTTTGAAAAATTTCATTGGCAAATGAAGTACCTTCTTTGTTAGAGGCCATTATTTTTTATACTTGCCGTATTTTATGTGATAAGATTGGTGGGATTTTTTAAATTTAATACAAATTATGTAATAAAAATATTTTGTTTTTTAAATTTTCTTTGGTTTCTTTATATAAATAAATATTTTTTTCTAAGATACGCATATCTTTGTTTTTCCTACGAACATTATCTGATCTATTGTTTCTTTTATTAATTAGTTGTCATATCGAGAAAAAATTTTTCTCGATATGACCTATATAGAGGTAATTTGATGCGAGGAATCGATTGCGCGCATTCCCGAAGCGCGAAAACGCCTCTTTCATCTTATTTTCGTGAAAATTTTCGATTTTTTAACAATTTTTGTCCGCCAGACATTTGCGGGATTATCAAATATTTGAACCCACCCCTCCCAAATCGATATTTTCACGAAAACAAGGTGAATGAAGCGTTTTCGCGTTTCGAAAATGCGCACAATCGATTCCTCGCATCAAATTACTCCTATATAGATCATATCGAGAAAAATTTTTTTATCGGATATTGACCCCCTTTAAGATGGTAACTGTACAATCAGCTGATAGTGGGAAACGTGCAACCGTACTAATTGTGGATTGTGCGGATGAAATGTTTAGCGAAACAATTGATGGCCAACCACTTTTTACCATAGCACTCAAAGTAGAAAAATTGCATGATTTTGATAAAGTGTGTGAAAGTTTTGTTTAGGGAATTCGAGAGCAAATCAATTATCTTTGTTGTGCTGGAGATTTGCAAGAATATAGTGTTTTGATGTTTATTAATACGGTAAGTCTACAATTTGTATATTCTGTGTGAGTTTGTCTTTGTAAACTTAGGCTCAAACGAATGATGATGCACACCATCAGGAAAGCATCTATGTTCATAGAGCCATGAACAACATGAATGCGGACTGGGTCAGAGAGATTGATGGTTGGATAGCTTCAGGTATGAGCTAATCCTTAGTAGTACTAATTCTTTTTTGTTAAAGATAATATTCGCGATACGATTTACGACATAGTTGGTGGATCCGGTTCATGCAATTATATTGATGTATTTTTCATTTTGAAAAAGTTGTTCAAGGAATCGTATGTTTTTAAAAAGTTTTTTACCACTAAGATTTTAGTGGGCGAGGAGCTTTTCATAGAATGTCAGTCTTCTTATTTACATCCAATGTTGTTCAAAATGCAATTGATGATGCAAGTTTTTTGTTATAAAGTGTTATAAAGTAGCATAATTACACGTGTTATAGAATGCTATTAAAAATAACGTTGAAGATTTAAAGAAAATGGGCGCTGAATTTGGAGTTATTTTGGTCAATCCTTCGGAGGACGATGAAATTAGTGGATTTTGGGTTTGTTTTGTTTATTTTTTTATCACAAAAAATGTGTTAGTATGAACTAGATCACTCGTTAATCAAAGCCAACACTCTTGAATCATTGGTTGAGCGGATAAAGTAAGTTTCAACAATTGTTTAAACACACACATGCTGTCATTTTTAGTATTAAGCGGAAACGACTCTCTCGACGTTCAACTGCATCAATTCCTCTGCGACTTGGAAATGGCTTAGAGCTATCAGTTGGTGTTTTCTATTTAGTGGCAGAACAGAAAAAATCGGCACCAATTATGTTGGATGCTGAGACGAATGAATTGGTGCAATGTTTTACTACATACACAAAAGACGAAAAAGGTGTTGAAAATAATACTGAATTTTACTTACCTGTTATTGATTTTGATCTTTTAGTTAAGGGTGAAGTTGATCAGGAGGATGAAGAGCTATATGAAGGCGATTTCTTCTTTGCTAAAACAGTCGGCGATGTCAAAGTTAAAATGGATAGAGAGGAATATGAAAATCTTAGACGAATTGATACTCCTGGTTAGTTTTTTTGCTTATTACTTAGTTTACAGCCCACAAATGAATAACTAACAAATTAACATCTCACAAATGTATATTTGTGAGTTGTAAGTTACAACCAGGGCTGAAAATGAGTCCGGGATCCAGCTTTTTTAAGCTGAAACGGACTATACCTACCCAAAAAAATTCCTTGTGAGTTGTTAATTTATGGGCTGTAAAAACTAAGCCCTTATTTAATACTTCAGGTATGGTAATTATTGGCTTTAAACCGATGTCATGTCTGAAAATTTCTCATCGCATGGGGCCATCTCAATATGTCTTCCCACAAGATGATCGAATCGAACGTAGTTCGAAACTATACAAAGCCTTGTTCAAGAAATGTTTGGAGCGTGATCTGTTTATCCTAGTTCGATATACGCTGAAGACGAATACAACGCCCAAATTGGCTGCATTGGTTCCACAACGTGGAGAACAAACCGAAGATTCTGTAATGCTTTATCTTGCTTGTTATATATACACTTATTTTCCTGAATCAGGATCTGGGAAGCATTTTCAAGCTTTGGGAATGAGTGCAATTTCCCGCATAAAATTACCTGGGTCATTTTAAAGATTTTTGAAAAAAATTTCGCGTTGAAAAAACATGAAAAATTGCCAAAATTCCGTTTTTTTCGATACACTCTGTAATTTCGAATTACTTAGGAAGCCGGCGAAGGAGTCAGCTATGAAGGTTTCCATTTGGTTACTCTGCCTTTCTCGGAAGACAAACGTGACCTATCCGAAAGAATGACACCTCCAACCGAAGAGGGATGGCCTGAAGGTTGTTTCTTCTTCCACTTTGATTAGTTAATGTGTCAAGTTTTTAGCAAGTACGGTTCAAGTGGACGCGGCAAAGGCTTTTATTAAGAAGTTACGGACCAATTATAATCCATACCAATATTTCAACCCAGGTAAATACAAAAAAAACCTAACGGTGTGTACGAATCATTCTTTTTCAGCCCTACAAAAGCACTATCGTTATGTGGAAGCCCTTGCACTTGGGCATGATACAGAAGAAGTTGATAAAGTTGGAGATCAAATTAGTAGATTTTATTGTTATATTGCAGGGGGTAGGGGAGACTAGTAAAAAAAAGTCATGGCAGGGGGTAGAGGAGACTAGAAAAAAGCCGCTCAGCGTCGTAATTTTGGTTTAAAGTTGGGGAGGGAAGTTTTGGAAAATTTGGTACTACTAAGCATTAGCTGACAGGGCCATTTTTCCGAAAAAAATTTTTTTCATAAAATTTTCTAATAAAATTCTATATGGGTTTTATTAGTATATATGGGGGGGGAGAAAGGTTCCCCCAGATTACTTCCCCCTTAATTACGGCGCTGAAGCCACTATTCTTCTTATTAACCAATTTAGAGCCCTATTTTACTGATGACACGCAAGCAGAACGTGTGCATAAGGAATTAGACTACTTCAAGGAGACATGCTTAGCCGATATTGCCAGTGGATCAAAGCCGAAAAAAAGAGGTGCGGCTAAGAAAGAAGATGACGGCATTGAAGAAAACAAGTCGAAGAGAGGGCGCAAGAAAACATAATTACCCTATAGTCCTCCGTTTTACCCAAGTAGACTAAAAAGTTTGGTCAAACAGTTCGCATGTTGCATTATGCTAACCGTCCGATCTGGCAAGTTAAGCAACGTCGGGCGCGCGGATTCAATCCCGCTTGGTGTCGAAACTTGAAAAAATTTTTCGCGTTTTTTCGAACTTCGACTCCAGCGGGATCGAACCCGCGCGCGCCCGACGTTGCTTAACTTGCCAGATCGGACGGAAACACACGAGAACTGTTTGACCAAACTTTTTAGTTTACTTGGGTGAAACGCGGACTATAACTCCATTTTTATCTTAATGTTGATTTATTTATTATTGTGATAACCTCATACAGTATTGGACGATCTCTTTATTATAACAATAAAATGAGTCTCTACTCCAAATTTCACCAAAATATACATACACACAGGGCTATACGCGCGTTGGGGAACCTGGAACACGGTTTCGCGAAAAATTTTCCTAATGGTCCACCTTACGTTTTTCTTCTGTTTTCCAGGGACTTATATGTTTTTGCTAAAAATTTTGGAAATTTTTCAGAAAAAACGTAAAGGGGGACCCTGATGATTTTTCAATCATTTTGGATGGGCGCCCCCCCCCGAAATTTCGAAGCTCGTACGGCCCTGTACATACAACACACAAAAATATATATTACAAATATACTAGTTGTGACTCGAATGTAGATTTTCTTCAGGAAATTCTTACATCTAATAATTAATAGAGAAAATTGCACATACTAGGAAAGAAGAAAATTTAGTTAGAAAACTAAATTATTCTTCTTTTGTTTTCTGGTTGAAATCTTCCTTTGTTGGTTCATGTCGAGCCACTTCTATAAATAGAAATGGATTTTACAGATAGCGAGCTAGAAGAAACTTACTTCTCCTAACACATCCAGCAACTGGACTGTACACGGCTGGGGCGGGACATGTGCAAATACCTTGTATACAGCTAAACATGGTTTTGAACAACTAAATCACTGAAAGCAAAACTTACGGAGCACCTAGACAAGCGGGTTGACATTGGTAGACTGGGGGTGGTGGTGGTGGCGGCGGTGGTGGTGGTTGATACATAGGAGGCGCATATACTGGAACAGGAGCTGGGACGGGAACGGGTGCTGGTACAGGGGCAATTCCATATATCGTCCTTAAATTTATATATGTTACTGTTTTATCTGAAAATCGATGCCTAAGAGCATGAAAGCCAACAAAAATATTACATAAATGGAAAATTTTAGTACCTTGAAACACATACTGTCCCTTCTTGCACCAGTTCAGGTGGGCATAGACAAATTCCCATCGAGCAAACACTGCCACCAGTACATTCAACGCCGGGTTCACATGGCGCTCCGGGCAATGCTTGAGGAATCAAACGTCCAGCTGGCGGTGGAGGGGGTGGTGGTGGGAAATAGGCGGGTGGAGCGCATCCAACTACTGGGTTATAGACCACCGGTTGAGGACATGAACAAATACCTTGTATACAACTAAAGGACAAAATTAGGGTCAAAACATCAAAAACGTTTCGAAATGTCAACTTTCGGTGTTTCGAAAGTTGAAATTTCGAAACGTTTTTGGTGTTTTTGAGGATTTCTCTCCGGAAATACAAAGTCAATCCTGGTGTCCTTAGAAAGCTGGGTTCCATAGCAATCGAATGACACCAAAATCATGCCATAACTCTTTCTGGTTGCGGAGTTATGGCATAATTAGTTCAAAAAATGTCAGTTTTTTCGGAATTTTTTACTAATTATGCAATAACTCCGTAACAAGAAAGAGTTTTGGCATGATTTTGGTGTCATTCGATTGCTGCGAAATCCAGCTTTCTAACGGCACCAGGATTGACTTTGTATTTCCGGAGAGAAATCCACAAAAACGTTTCGAAATGTCAACTTTCGAAACATCAAACGACCAAAATTAGAAACAAACAAAAATAGACGACTTACGCCGCAGCTCCTACACAAGCAGGTTGACAAACAGGTGGTTGGTAAACCTAAAAAGAGCAATGAAAAAGTGTTCAGAATTTTGACTAAATAAAATTTTCGTAAAATTTTCAACTTACTGGTGGTGGTGGTGGTGATGGTGGAGGTGGGGGAGGAGGCGGTTGAAATTGTGGCTAAAAATCAGTTTTAGAAGATCTTTATAACCATGTTAAGTATGTTTTTCAAACCAGGGGTCCCAGATGAATTGTTTTAAGTTTGTTAAAGCCAAATTTAAGTTATATAGCTTTTTTGATGCATCCCTGCGTGGTCGTATGATACAAAAATCAGGATTAGTTAGTACCAACCCTGTTTTTTTATGCACTTTGTATAATGGAAAGAATCTTACTGGAGGAGGTGCAGGTGCCACACATACTGAAGTCTGACATACTGTTGGTGGAGCACATGGCGGTAAAGCGGGTCCACATTGCCCATACAAGGGAGCTAGAATTTAAAAAATTTTCATATGAACATCTACACTTTGAGATGCTTATCTGTGCATGAAATGCTTTTTGGGAGATCAAAAATTTTTACAAAATGATCTCTCCGATCACTTTTGAATATGAACAATCTGTAAGAGTTTAAAATGATTATTTTTAAAAAATACCTCTGTAAAAAACGAGTGGTCTATTACCTGTGTAATAGGCGACTTGTCTCTTCACCAATTGGTCTAGGTCATCATCGGCAAAAACGGCAATAGCACAACAAAGAGTGCCGATAATCAGAGCTTTCATTCCTCCAACCGGATGTGAAAGGGGCTCTAAATAAATAATCGTTGCAACCAGATTGAGCACTTTCACACTTCTCACAGGACTTGGTTTGACGATCACATACTCGTTGTGGACACTTTTATAAGATCCCGGCTTGGCCTTCGCTAGCAACCAATGGGTCAATATTTGGGAAAACTAGTTTTATGACGCTTGAAGCGCAAAAATTGACTGTCTCAAGCCTCGGCGGTCAAGTGAGGAAATTCAAAATTCTACCTGTCAAGCACCAACGGTCATTCACTTCTTTACATAAGGATGCACTAAGCCGGAAACAAAGCAAGATTCACTTAAAATCCTCATGTCAAATATTTTAGGATTGCAAAATTTCGTCAAAGAGCCAACCTATATATTTTTTGGCCACACTCTAGAATGTTCGAATGGTATAAGCCGAAGAATTTTTGGAACACAGTTTGCAATAGAAGCGCACACTTTTCGCGGAATTTCAACAAGCTGTATCGGTTTTTGTTTAAAACACCGAAATGAACTTCAAAAACATTTCTCGAGATTGTAATAATGTTCGAAAGCTTGGTTCGACAAACTTGTTTCTTTTGTAAAATTTACAATGCGAAAAGAATGCAAGTTTAGTATATAGAGTTTGATGAGAACATTCGTATTTTTAAAGATGAAGATAGATGAACACAGTACAGTCAACTCTCGCCAATACGACCACACAGGGATGCATTGCAAAAGTATAAATACAGTCAAACGGTTTGGTGACACTCTTTCTGAACTTGTCACTAAGGGCCACCACTAATACGTTCGGACGGCTCCCGAACGAACTTTAGTTCACTAATAACTTCACTAATTGCGTTCGAACGCGTTCGGAAACATCACTAATAGGCGTTCTGACGCGTTCTGAAACATTCGGACGCGTTCAGAAAAGTTCGGGTGCGTTCGGAAACGTTCGGATGCGTTCGGGCACTCGTCCGAACATTTCCGAACGCGTCCGAACACCTATTAGTGATGTTTCCGAACGCAATTAGTGAAGTTATTAGTGATAAATTAGTGAAGTCAAAAATTTCAGAACGAATTAGTGGCGGCCCTGAATATTCATAGCTGGCTGTTGAATTTCATTTGCATTCAGCTCAAAAACCCGATTTTACGTTGATTTTTCTAACTTGTCTAGAAAACCTATATAATTTGTTTCGGCCAAAATTTCAATCTGGCCGATGTATTTCAACACGGAGAACATTTCTAGCGTGGTTTCGAAAAAACCCGAGAAAAATTTTTTCTAGCTCTCCAACTGTGCCCCCTTGTAAAAATGGTCCCAAATCGAAGTTTCTCGGATTTTTTCGAAACTATGCTAGTAGTGTTGAAATACATCTGCCAGAAAGAAATTTTGGCCGAAAAAAATTATATAGTGTTTTAGACAAGTTAGAACAATAAAAAAATCAACGTAAAATTGGGTTTTTTGAGCTTCGAATAAGGTTTTGAATTTTTTAGAAGGCCGCCTTTCAAGATTGTTTATTCTAGTAAAATAGAATCTAGTACAAAAAGTATTTTTATAGTACAACTAAATCTAATACAAAAAAAAATAAATCTAGTACAAGAAAAAGTCACACCCAAGGGAAGGTCACTTCTCAACATTCGCTTCCCCAACAATTTTTCGATTTAGAGTTATCAAAAGTGAAAAAATGACAAAAAATCACGAAAATTCCACTTTTTTGGGACACCCTGTAGTAGGATAAAAAACACTTTATCACATTTAAAATTCTATTATACTTGAAGAGATTATCTGAACAGGTGTTACAGTTTGATTTGAACGTGCGAAGTATTTTCCGAATAATGCTTCTCGTACACGTCGACTAGAAATTAATAGCATCCAAGAAGGACTCAGAGCAGCCAAATCAGCGACAAATGGCTGAATTGCCAACAAAATTATACGAAAATTACTGCCTGGATAATAGGTAGTCGTTATGTACAATCCGGCCTAAAAATATTATAGACAACAAAAAGTCGCTGAAGGGCCATTCAAATTTTTAAGGAGGACTTGTATGTATAAATTGGATAAAGAATTTTTTCAATTTTTACGAAGTAACCCATAATTTAAAAAAAATCATTTTCGCCAAGGTGTAGTCGAAAACCCCGAGTATAAACATTAGCCGATTTGGAGAACTTTTTGAAATTCACATATTTTTGAATTTTTAACCCCTAATTTTTTACAAATTTAAAAAAACATCACCATTGTGTTCCCCATAGTTGAAAACCCCCAAGTACAAAAAATAGCGCCATAAAACCTAAAATAGCCGAGATACGGCACCCCCTATGAAAAGCCTCTTAAAAATTGAAAAAATTGGATTTTTAAAATTTTTTAGGGGGTACCCCAAAAATTTTTTTGCTTCTTGCACACTTACCCCCCCCCTCCCCTCTATTAACTTTTAAAAAAGACTGCACGTCAATCCGATTTATCGTTTCCGAGATCCCGCGCTTACGTACGGACACAGAAATAGGTGTTTAGTATTTATGATTTTCCAGTCTCTTATTTTAGTCATGCATAAACGTGCTTACAGAAATAGCTCCAAGAATGAATTCATAGACAAACATAATTAGTGCTATGATAAATAGCTTGATCTCCGGTTTCTCATTAATAACGTGGCCCTTGTATCGTTTTATTAACAAACTCGTAATCATTATAGAGTTTAACACAAATCCTATAATTGCTGACGCAATTCCAATAAATGTAATAGAGATGGATAGATTTATCTTAAAATTGAAATCTGATATTATTTTAGATATCTCATGGTCTAACGCTATTTCTCAGAAAAGGTGTGTCTTATTTCAAATCTTAAACTGTTTCATCAAATTCTTAAATCTTCGCCTATTTTTGAGTACAATAACTTGTATAAATATGCGTCAAATTGTAATATTTGCATTCGTTTAATAAATCATCAACCGTAAGGTTCTTCGGTCCAGACTTTCTCAACAAGGATGAAGCCAAAGTGAGCTTATCGGGTCGCTGCGAGCCGATCTCGACAAGTCGATGCGCCTACGAGTTTGCGGCTTTTTATCAGCGTTGCGGATCTCCGAGCCTTGGCTATAATGCTTCTTCCTTTCGATTATCGCTTATTGGCTCTGAGCACTTGTATTTCTTCTCTAGTTGCCTATCATGGAAACCTTCCAAGGATGATTCTTCTTTTATTTCTTTTACTGTTCTGTTGTTGGCGTTCGCTGGCATCGCGCGTTTATTACGCCTGCATTTCGCCAATCAAAAGACGTCTCGTTGGTTTTGAAGCTGCGAACATTGAATAAACCATAAATTAGCAATACAGTTACAAATTGAATAATTAAATACCAATTAACAACTTCAATACATGAAGATCAGTAAAAAAAATTGGTTCGCCACCCAATGTTCTTACAAGGAAAAATGATATCAAACGTGACAAGAGTGTAGTGGACCACTCTGGTGTGCCCATAAGCAACTTTGTTCAGCATAACAATTTCTGTCGGTTGATGCTATTTTTCACGATTTTAAAGCAAAAAATTCAAAAACGTTTGATTATTACAACGAAAACATGTACACGAATTCATATTTTCAAATGCATTTATCTCGATGGGGAAAAGATTCAGATGATGCCGTAAAAACAAAAAATGCTCAATTTTTCATGTTCTTTCCGAATATATCATTTTTTCATATGATTATAAATGAATGGCCTAGTCCATTAAAGTCCCATCTAAGAGTCCAATTCCGTCATGGGATCTAACACAACACGTGGTGCGCTCCTTCAATATATTTCTATTTCTGTTTGTCTTTTATATATTATACACTGAATTATATACACTGAATTACATCTTATAAATTTGTATTCACATGACATCCGTTCAGATCATTTTTATTTTTCCATTTGACAAAGTCCAATGGCTTATTCATATACGTGGCATCTGCTGATTTCTAACCTCAAGTTGCGGTTTTTGTTGCGTAAAAAATCGAATATTTTACGACTTGTTTATAGAAAAATTTCGGTTAGAAAAGCCATGTCATCATATATTTTCACGTGAACAAACGGATGTATAAAGTCTTCAATTTTCAGAATTGGAAAAAGATTTTTAAGACCAAGAGGTCATAGTACAACTTTTCTTTTTATTTCAAAATATAGAATTAGTAAAAACAAATGATTTGATTAAAATCATAACATGGATTAGTGTTTTTCTCTTTTAATGGTCGAGTGTTGATGAAAAAATTACAATAGTGCAAAAGTACATCTTAAAGAATTGAACTTTCGTGCAAAGAATCAAAACAATAATGGTACAAACCAGGAATGTATCGAGTTTGGCTACGTATCTAAAAAAACACACATTCAATTCATAAAGTTAATAGCTCATTTGGAAACCTGGGAATTGTAGATTTAAATGAACTTTAGTTGACTTAATTCCGATTTAAAATTATAAAGTTATAGCCTCAAACTCGATCGGGTTGTTTCGAGTTTGATTATCGAGTTTGAGGCTATAACTTTAAAATTTTAAATCGGAATTAAGTCAACTAAAGTTCATTTAAATCTACAATTCCCAGGCTTCCAAATGAACTTTATGAATTGAATGTGTATTTTTTTAGATACGTAGCCAAACTCGATAAAACATTAAATTATGTGAAAAGACAAGGGTTTTTAGAAAAACCGTTTTGAGCGAGGAGGAGGAGGGAGGCCGAAAAAAACGTAATGGTCCCCTTATTTTGCCAAAAATTTTATTTTTCACAAAAATTTCGCATTTTTCATCAAATGTAGTTAAATTATCATGATCATAATACTTCATCTTTCGATAAAAAGTTTAACAAACTACAAGTCTAATTACTCCCTTAGGATATCCCCCTTCCCCCACTAGCAATTACATATTATTTGAGAAAGAGCAACTAATTAGTATAAACAAATTTCTAGAGATATGTTTTTTACATATTAACATTTTAGGCCACAGTGGAAGTTTTGTGCCTGTCTCAGAGGAACAAAGGTCAAGGAGAAGAAGGGTTATAGTAGGTGTACTTGCCTTAGTTGCAGCTATCACTTGTTTGATAATATTTGTGAGGTCTTATAATTCTTGGAAAGATAACAAATAATGTTTTTTTATCCGGTAGAGGGGGAATTTTGGCCCCCTATATTATGTATGCCTTACTTGCTCAATAGGATATTGGTAGGTCAAGTCGTTCGGGGACATCCGTCAACAACTTCGTGGACATCGGTCAACAATAAGTTGTTGGTTGACCCTATGTACCCGAAGTTGTTGACGGATATCCCCGAACAACTTGACCTACCAATATGCTTTAAAGGACCAGCCCACTTTTGGGGAGTTGATGCCGTCTTATTGAGCATAAAATTTGGAATATTTTTTGTTTTTACAGCACTACTTGAAAATCTAACCGTAAAAAGTTATGCGAAAATTTTTTCACAATTTTGTTTCGCTCATAACTTTTTACGGTTAAATTTTCAAGTAGTGCCGTAAAAGCAAAAAATGTTCCAAATTTTGTGCTCTATAAAATGACATCAACTCTCCAAAAGTGGGCTGGTCCTTTAACCAATTTTTGCTTTATTTAAGTTATTTGGTTGTTTCAAAAGTTCTGAGACTTTTTAGAAATTTTTTTGTTACAAATTCATGTAAAAAGTCTCCGCACTTTTGAAACAACCCAATATTACAATTTAGGTGTAAAAATTATAAGAATTTATTTAATATTTAAATAAAAATATATTAAAATATCAACTAAACAAACGCAAGAGTTCTGGCAAATTTCGTGGCATTGATAAGTTTGAACTCGACAGAAACTAAACTTTGTCGCTTCTTTTTTGACATAGGATTCATACGAAGCATTTCCTCATATTCAAATGTTGACGTCCAACCACGTTGGCGACGAATTTGCGTCATGCTGTGAGGTCCGAGCTTGATATTATATTTGCTACCGAGCTAGAAAATCAAGGGTAAAAAAGATTGCAAAAATCATATGGTGAGAGATTCGGCTGATTGAGGGAAGAAATGAGAGGGAGTAAGGGAATTCAGGTTATACATATCCAGTGGGGGAGACTGTCTTCCCCATCACCCACGGGAAATTTTTAAAATCATAAAAATCATCCACTCACCCACCCTCCCGGACAGAAAGAGTAACAAAAATAATATGCCATCTTTCTTTCGTGATGCAAAAGATGACAATCATTGTCATCGGCCAGAAATATGTGAATTTTAGGAATATATTGGGTTGGTGCATAATGCGGATTTTTTGCTGTTATATTTTAAATAAAAAGTGGCGATCCTTGGAAGCAATCCACACTTTGACGTCAGCGACAATTTCATCCAAATCGTTGTAGACTTGCCCATTTGAAGCAAATTTCGTAAAAATATTTCGTTGAAGCAAATTCAGTAAAAATACGAACTCACTCAGCTTTATGGTCAGACGGTTCGTGGGGGACCCATCCAGCTAGTTTCCACACTTTGCCGAGCTTTTTGAGAAACATGACGATGGTGGAATGGTCTACGTCGAATTGCTCGGCCAACATTCTTGTCGTTAAACTTTCATCCTCTTCCACGGTCTCCAAGAGAGCGGCATCTTCGAAATCGAATGCCCAACCCTTCTTCATCCTCTAGGTTTGTGTCGCCCGATTTGAACTTTTTGAACCATCTTTCAACTTGGCTTTGGCCGATTGTTCTCTCACCGAAAAGCTCATTTAGTTAGCGAAAAGACTGGACAGCCTTCCAGCCTTTCTCGAAGTGGTAGAGCATAATATGACGTATGTGAATATGGTTATCGACACGCATTTTATTTGCTAAAATAGTCAAGAATGGCTTTATAAAAAAATTGAAACGAAAAGCCAATTTTTTAAAGACACAAAAATAATTTTATATATCCGCATTAATTATGCATCAACCCAATAATTTTTTTGTTCATTGAAGGAGACAAATTTGTCATCATTATCACTATGAACAATTTATATTCGAGCTTAAAATTCGCATATCTCTGATCAATGTCAAGGATGGTCACTTTTTGTAACTTTGCATCCCTAGTCTTCTCTAAAACAATACTTTTTCAAACACTGTCAAATCATCTCGATAGGTAATATAAGCGAAATTAAAAATAAAACAAAGAATAAAAATAGTTGTCCAAAAAATCAAAAATACGCATATTGGACCAAAATAATCAATAAGTTCAAGAGTTTGCATACCCATTTTGAACCCACAAACTAGTTAATTTGAGACGAAATTATAAAAACAATAAAGTGGAAAATTTATATTAGAAAGTCATAAAAATCTAGCACTTCAAAGTCGAGCTTTTTATTGGATTGATAAGATTTTTATGCATGGCAAAAATATGAAAATTTTCGAGTTATAGATTTTACATCCTTTTGACCGATCAAATGAATAAAAATAGATAAATTTATCAAGAATACAAGATGCAGTGATATAATCAGAATTTCTTAAGGGACACATTACCCAAATCACCACAAGGTGATTTTTTTGCAATTTCCAAAATTTTTCAAAAAAATCATCTTGGTCCCCCCATTATGTTTTCGCGCCGGCAGGCGCAAGTCTCGGAATTTTTCTTCCATTTTCTAACATTTCGTGCAAGCGATTCATATTTCGGTAAAGTAGCCATTACTTCAGAAGTTTGATATGGTTGTTCAACAGTCTTCGTGTCTTTTCACCAGAATTTTGGCCTGCATCAAAGTTCATTTTTCATTGAAAAAAGGAAATTTCGTTTAAAAAACTAAATCTTTCAGAAGACCTTTAAGAGAATGAGAGTGATCACCCTCTTCATCTTCCATTTCTGAGTCAAAAACATTAATTTTCAAACTGAAAATGCTCCGAAATGTTCAATTTTTGACGAAAATTTCGTTTTTTTTAAATACCCTGTACAAAAAATATGCAAGAATCACGGTAACAAATATAGCAAAAAACGTGACAATAATAAAATTTATTAAACTATAACAAAATTAACAAACAGTAATAGATATTTAAGAGTATGTTTTCATTTCTTGTATTTTCTAGGCTTGAAGCCTTTTGGCTTGGCAATTTTCTTCTTCTTCGGTGCCTCTTCTTCACTATCGTTTTCGAAATCGACCTCGTCCAGATCCTCCTCATCTTCATCCATCTCGAAATCTGAACCCTCTTCTTCTTCATCACTGAAGCCCTCTTCATCTTCCATTTCTGAGTCATCGTCTCCAGAAGATTCAACGTCTTCGTCTTCCATGTCCTCTTCACCCTCATCACCTTCCATATCCATATCCCCTTCATCGTCTTCTGTGGACTTCTTCTTTTTCTTCTTGTCTTTCTTGGATGGCTTAGGTTGTGACAGTTCTTGGGCAAAGTCCACTTCGAACTCTTCATTTCGTTCTCCGGGTTCGAATTGATCTTAAAAATTATTCTTTACAGTAAAAATTAGGAAAAAATAATTTGTTGAGCTTAAATTTGAGAGCGAACATAATATTAATTAACGATTTGTATTCATTTTTGGTTTCAAAAATACAATTTTTATAAATTTTGATCTCAAAAATCGATATTTTCCCTTTTTGAACTCAAAAATTCAATTTTATCAGAATTTTTGAGTCTAAAATCCAATTTTTATAAATTTTTGAGCCCAAAAATCGAATTTTCTCAAATTCTCAAACTCAAAAATCTAACTTTCTCCGAGTTTTTGATCTCAAAAATCGAACTTTTCTCAATGTTTGAGCCCAAAAATACAAAATTCCCAGATTTTTGAGCTCAAAAATCGATTTTGGAGACATTTTTCAATCCACATACCCATAATCAAATCAAATTCATCTGAATTGATGCTAGCCACATCGTCAAAATCATCTTCTTCTTTCAACTTTTTGTCCTTTTTATTATCTTTGGCCAATTTTTTTGTGAATTTCATTGTGGCAAAACGGTGCAAATATCGTTCGTCAATGGGGATTTCTTCAATTCTCTTGGATACATATTCCTAAAAACGAAATTTTAGGAACCAAATAAGTGTACAAAATTTTTTGCTGCCAAAAATATGGGCATCTAATTTTCATGGCATAGACTCAAACGAAACGAGGTTTGAAACGATACGAATGAAACGACATAATGGAAAAAACCAATAAAAATTTTAAAAAATAAATTGGTTTTTTTCCATTATGTCCTTTCATTCATATCGTTTTATTCGATCGTTTCATCCTCTTCGTTTCATTCGAGTCTATGCCATTTTCATGTTCCGAAAATTAAGATATCAAAATTTTCGGTAACAAATTTTTTTGCACTGACTTGCGAAGTAGGAGCCAATTTTTTCACTCCCTGAGGCGTATAGTTCTTATTAAACGGATCATGAGATTTTGTGTCGTTCACTTTCGGGTTTTTGAAAGAAAACCGGTCCAAAAATCGCATCGTAGTAAAATCAATTAATGGATCTCCACTATAGTTTATCGATGTGCCTTTAAAACAATTCAAAAATTGGATTAAAATATTTAAAAATGCAAAATTACCGTTCAAAATATTCTGGGCAAAAACTGCCACAGAAGGGTGATAGTGCTTAGAAAGTAGATGTAGCTCCGGCTCCAGAGAGGCATTCGTACAAAATAAGGGGTTTCTTGCCATCGCTCGGTTGTTTGGTTGAGATTTTTGGGCTAAAAATTGGATTTGTACAAATAAAAAATTCAAAAATATTTTTTGTCCTTAATTTTTTTAAACTTTTTGTATTAAAAAAAATCGTTATTAACTCTTTTTTTGTTTTTTTCGAGCCAATATACGATTTTTAGGTGGTGATAATTTTCATAATTCCTACGTTTTTAGAGAATGCAAAAAGGAAAAATTCCTGCAGTGAAAAATATCCGATAAAAAATTGTCCATAAAAAATAGCGGAGAAAAAACATCGGAAAATTGTAACAATACAACAAATATTATATAAATCAGCACCTTTTTTGGCGTTCCGATGAACCCATCCTTTCAATTCTTCGTGCCCATTTTCTTGGGCATTTTTCACATCCGGCTTTTCTTCATTCAAATTTTTGAGTCCCTTTTTCGGGGCTTCTCCGTCCACTTCCATATTTACGTCCTCATAATGCTCTTCTTCACTATCCGACTCGAATTTTTTCACAATTTCCGGATCGGCCTTGAATTGATGAGTCTAAATAGGTTCATCATTATTTGAAAATTAAAAAATTCGCAAAAAAATACCACTAAATCGGCAGTTAACTTGAATTTTGGTCGTTCTTGGAGCAATTTACTACATAATAGCAAGCTTGCGGCTGCAAATGAAGGTGGACCGGCTAAGGCAAGCTGTAAAAAAATTTCTTGAGTAAAAAAATCGATCCAAAATCGATTTCTGTCTCAATTTTAAGATCAAAAATCGATTGTTTTTATACAAAAAAATCCATCCACCTGGAACAATCTCTTCAAAAATGCTCTCATTCTCCCATCCACCGTGTCATGTTTCAAAATTTTCAATAATAAATCAAATAATTGTTGGTCGTGTGGAGAAGAATGGACATCGTTTAATTTCCTATAGAAGGCCGAATAAAAACGGTCGGATAAGCCTTCGCTAAAAAATCAATTTTGATAGTAAAAATTTTTTTTTTAAATTACTTAAAATTCAAAAGTTGGAATAGCAATTTTAGAGCACTCAAAGAAATTTGTAGTTTTTCAGACGTATGAACAATATTGTACAGGCTATCGACTTCTTTGGATAAATCAGAGGATTTTTCTAAAATACAAAATTAGATGAGCTCAACAATGGCTTAGTTTTTCAACACAAAAACGGCATAAAATCAATTTTAAATCCCAAAATTCAATTTTGAAGCTAATTTTTATAAACATAAATTGATTTAAAAATCGATTTTTAGCTAAAAAATTGACTCGAGCCAATTTTGTTGAACATTTTGGTCTCAAGGTTATTGAGCACAAAAATGGCTCTAAACAAAAAATTTTACTCCAAATCGTTTCCTAAGCTGAAAATACTCATAAATTGACGATTTTTGGTAAAAAAAAAACAAATAAAACATAACAAAAATATTCAATTTTTATAAGATCAAAAAATCACCTTTAGCATAGGGCAGTGCCCGGTTCGTGCCAATAAAAACAAGTACTAGGATTTTGTGGTTTTTCTGCTCTTTGCCAATAAGAATTTTGAACAGATTGAAATAAATTTTCAATAGCTTCACAGCCAATTCCGACTCTCCGGCATTTAACAAGATGCGACTCAAAAAATGGACACCATAAAATTGGGCCTTCTCGGAGATATTCTTCCTAAAAATCAGTCGGTCCACTTCGCCAATAATTATTGATCGCATATTCGGGTGCTTTTGGGCCAATTTTTCCAGCAGGTGTGCCACATAAGGACCAATTTTGTGGTTGGGATGGCCAAGTTTATTCACCAAACTCTCGAGTAGAAATTTTTCCTGTTCACTTCTAGAGGTCAACAAATTTGCCATTGCAATACAAGCTTGTTCGGCTACACCTTCAACTGCTGTACCGGAGAGGCTCTAAAAAATAGGGAGTCAATTTTTGAGCCCAAAATTTTTGTTTAAAGTCGATTTTTGAGTTTAAAATTGGACACGAAAATCGATTTTTAAGCCAATTTTGACCTGAAAAATCGATTTTGAATTCAATTTTTTGCTCAAAAATCGATTTTCAAGCCAATTTTGAGTTCAAGAATAGATTTTGAAGACAATTTTGAGCTCAAAGCTTGACTCAAAGTTAAATTTTAATCGTAAAAAATTCGGTGCACCTCCAATGCTCTAACAAATTTTTCATAGCACTTCTTCAAGTCAGACTCAAATTTCCACAAAATTAATCTCTTCACCAATCTCAAAAATTCATCTTTCTGACTGTCTTGTTTGAACTGCTCTTTTATCTCATAGAAAGGGCGCTAAATTAGGGTTTAAAATTTTAAAAAATCGAAAAATTCAAAAATACTTGGTTAAAAGGCACAAGTTTTCGATCTGGTGGTAAAAGTTCATTTTCAAAAAGTTCCACGAGCACTTCTAAAAATGAAAAATTAAATTTTTGAAGCACAAATTTTATGTTCTTGAAATTTTAGGGCTCTTAAATTTTAAGAGTTCTAGAATTTCAAGAAAAAATTTCGGTCTCAAAAATTGAATTTTTAAATTCTTTGCACGATAAAATCATTTTTAAGACTAAAAAAAATCAAAATTTTTAACATCTTACTCAAAACATTTGAAGACTCTCGAAGTGCCTTCTTTTGAACCACATCGATCAGCGAATTCATATAGCCCAACGAATGTACAGGGCTCGAAACGACTTTTAGCTGCACTGCCGACATTTTATCCGCTTGCGTTCCTTCTTTGAAAACTGTAGCTAGCCATTTGGCCTCAGATTTGTTGCCTTGCTCTTAAAATTTTTTTTTAAATTGGTAAAAAATAGAAAATCTCAAATTTTAATCAAAAATATTATAACCCCCAATTTTTAAAACTTCAAATTAAAAAAACAAACAAATTTTTGAGTTGAAAAAATTAAGTATATATTTTTTATTAAAAAATCTTTTCTGCACCCTCAATTTTCTCTCCAACTAACTCGATTCAAAAATCTCTGTATCGATTTTTAAGTACAGCCCAGCAATTTCTTCAGCTTTTTCAGCCGTTGATTCTTTTTTAATCTTCGACACGTCCAGCAATTTTTCGTTCCCAATCGAGAAATCATACCACTTTTCACCTTCCGCTTGATTAATTAACGTTGTTTTTAACGACTTCTAAAAATCATGAAAATGTTGGCAATAAATCATGAGGCCGAGGGAAAGGGGGGAGGGTCCTAGGTCGGTTTTTTTACCTGCAAGTTATATACAGACTTTAAAAAATTGAGGTTTTTCAATGTTGCATCTTAAAGGTACAGGCACAGAATGGGCTCAATACAAGATATCTATTTTTCTAAAAACCGTTGGAAGTTGTCGGGCATGGTGGAAAACGGTAAATTATTGGGTTTTTAGAAAAATTTTCACAAATTTTGGGAAAAAACATAACGGGGATTATTAGGAAAGTTTTTTCATTTTTCGAATTTCGGGAGACGGACCTCACTGGGTACGCCACTGTTCAAAAACAAAATTTTTTTCGCACTTCTCGGAACTAAAAACATAAGGGAGACCAAGGTGATTTTCGAAAATTTTTTGAACTCGAAAAAAATTGCATTGGCTTACTTGGCTCTAGGACATTTCTCAACGAAATAAAAAAATCGGGTGGACGAAGCGGACACTTATCAACAAATTTATAAAATTCATTGAGAAATGCCCACTTTTTTGTTGAGAAGTGACCGTTGAGAAATGTCCTAGAGCCGCCCACTTTATGTTTTTGCCCAAAATTTTGAAAAAAACATAGGGGGGATCCTTATGATTTTTTGGCCAGGGTCACCCCAAAACTTTGGAGCTCGTATGGCACTGGTGAGGGGTTATTTAAACCCAAAATGGAAAACAACTTTGTAGAACATCAAATTCCCAAGAAAAATAATTTATAGGGTTAAACTCTAAAAAAGACCCCCGAGAAAACCGAGGCCTTGGTTTCCGATCTCTAATCACAACAAGCTTACCAAAATAGAAACATGTAGAACAGGATTTATTGTATCGCCCATTTTTATAAATTGTTAACCTTAAAAATTAATTTTGAGAATAAAAAATAGGAGAGGAAATTTTTGAAAGATTTTGCCAAATTTCGAATAAATTATGCACGAAAAATCTTTTCAATAACGAAAACGCATTTAATTTGATAACAAAGTAAATCCGAAAAAAACAAATAGCTAACACAATTTGGTACAAAATCTTAATGCCACGGGCAATACTAGAAGAGAAAAATTATAAGTGCAAAGAGCAGATAATTTTGAGAAAAATTTTTCAAAAAGAAGGCGTGCAAAATTTTTAGATTTTTATGCAAAGTGTCGTGGAGAGTCGCAAAAGTTTTTTGGACTTCCCGGTCTTGAACCTTCACTGTCTGCTTTCCGTTTTGGCGTCGACGCTTGTTGCCTGTCATCTTACCGGGGTCTGGGAATTAGGGCCGCCACTAATTCATTCGGAAATTTTTTACTTCACTAATTTATCACTAATAACATCACTAATTCCGTTCGGACACATCACTAATAGGCGTTCGGAAACGTTCAGACGCGTTGGAAATGTTCGGACGAGCGCCCGGACGTTTCTGAACGCGTCCACGCAATTAGTGAAGTTATTAGTGAACTAAAATCCGTTCGGGAGCCGTCCGAACGTATTATTGACGGCCCTTAGTGGTCTCAAAAATTTCGAAACGAATTAGTGGAAGCCCTTAGGCTCTAGGAACTTCCACAACGGGGTTCAAAAAGACATGCGGAACTTCCATAATGAAAAAAGCAGAACTTCCACAACGATTTTCACGGGAAAATCGACCGTTGTGAAAGTTCCGCTTTTTTCATTGTAGAAGTTCCTACAGCCCTCCCTCATTTCGTTCGTTTAAAATCTTTTATAGTTCAATTAAAGTTCGTTATATATTTTACCTTTTCGATATTAAAAAATTTTGGAGCTACTTCGGCTGGGGAGACTCAGTCAAAACTTATGTTAAAAATTTTGTTCGAAAACGCGTTTTCTAGGGGTAATTTTACATGAGAAACACGATTCTGATGCCAAATGCTTCAGAAATTTTCTTGATATATACATTTTTCTATTTTTTCACATCAAGAAAACTCAAAAATAAAACAATTCAACTATCGACTGGATATTGAGCCGTCATCTTCAAAAAACACTCATTTTCACAATTTCTGAAGCATTTGGCGTGAAAATAACATCAGAATCGTGTTACTCATGTAAAATTACCCCTAGAAAGAGCATTTTCGAACAAAATTTTTGAATTGTTAACACAAGTTTTGAGACCATGTTGACTGGGTCTCCCCAGTCGAAGTAGCTCCAAAATTTTTAATAGCGATTTTCTCATCAATCTTTTTTTCAGCGTAATTCAACTACATTTAATTCCGCTTAATTGAAAATGGACGAGCAAACAAAAAATATTGGCGAAGAACCAAAGACAGTTGAAGAAGTGGAAAATGTCGAAGACATTACAAAAGCTCCCGAGAACGTCGAAGTTTCTAAAGCTGAGGAGCGAGAAGCTGTTAAAGAAACGAACGTGGACAAAGAAATGAAGATAACCGAAGAAGAAACACTTATCAACAAGGAACCGAAGTCAGTCGAAGAGGAACTTCATATGGCAGAGGAACCGAAGCCGGCCGAAGAACCTGAAGAAAAAACAAAGGAAGTCGAGGAATTGACACATGCAGAAGAATCAGCTATTGCAGAAAATGAACGGGTTGTTCCAGAAGAATTCGTTGCAACTGGTGAAGCGAATACAATTCAAGCAACTGCTCCCGAAGAAACGATGGAAGCTGAAGAGCCGTCGGAACCCATGGAAGCTGAAGAAGCGATGAGCACTCATGAAGAATTTTCGGCTAAAGAGGAACATATGGCAATTGATGAAACTAATACAGTTGCAGAAAAGGCAGTTGAGAAATCGGATCCGGCTAAAGAATATAACAATGCGGTAAGTTATGTTTCGGTGATTTTGATGCGTTTATATATTAGCTAAAATGGAGGATTGTGGAAATTTTCGCGTCAGGGTCACAAAAAAGAGACATATATGAGCCTGAAATAAATTTTTTAACCTCACCCCTTGCCTGTAGGGTCAAAAAATACTAAAAGTGACAAAATCAATTTCCAAAAAATCTAAATTTTTCTGCGCATTAATTTTGCGCGGAAAAGATTCTTCAGAAAAAGTTGCATGGGTAAACGAGGTGACTAATCTCAAAAAATCGATTTTTTCGGTTTTTTGAGATTAGCCAAAACTTTGAGGCCAATTTTCGAAAAAAACAAAAAACTTTTGGGCTTCGAACTTCGTTTACCCCATGCTACTTTATCTGAGGAATCTTTTCTGCGCAAAATTAGCGCGCGAAAAAATTTAGGTTTTTTGGAAAATTGACTTTATCAATAATACTTTTTTTAGAATTTTGAAGGACTGTTTTTTCAGAAGACTGCAACTCGAAACACGGTGCCGAAAGTCAATTTGAAGGACTTGTCGGTTCGTGCATATTTGGAACACACTGTGGTACCTACTCTGCTTAAAGGTCTTTCATCTGTATCGAAGGAGCGTCCGGAAAATCCACTCGAGTATCTTGGTATGTATTTGTTGGATCACTCGAAGAATGAAACTACCACTTGAATAAATATATTTGTTGTTCTGTTGTCATTATTACATGGCTTTTTAATTTGATATTTTTTTTGTTCTTTCGTTTATAAAAGTTTTGTTTCATAAATAGATGTCTAAGTCGACATGGATTTGTATATGAATTTGGTAGGGTTGCTGACGTTTGCCACCATTGGACAATTGGGTACTAGTATGGTACGGGGACCGCACTTGAAAAATTTTTTCAAGTATAACATCTATGGGCTATTTTTTGTGTAGAATCCAAAAATTTATAAGTTAAGAAAACGCTTCTTTCAAGTGCGGTCCCCATACCATACTATATACACCCTGTAGTATTTAATGCTATCAATGATTATCTTTTTATTATCACGTATTAACAATAATATAAAAATCATCACAGTTTTAAAAGGAAAAAGACACAAACAAGAATATGAAAGTTTATTTGGAAGTGCCTAAAAGTGGCTTGAAATTCAATTTTTGGACTAAAATTTGAAAACAAAATTTATAAGCCACCGAGTAAACAATATACACGTATTTTATAGTTAGATGATTAAATGAGAAAGAGAATATAGTGTAAAATATGAGTATTACATTTCGATCTTCCTGAAAATAGCCATTCCTTGCGGTGTATTTACACATGTGTTACATTGCGGTATATACAGGGTAAGCAAAAAACCGTACTTTTGCGTTTTTGTCGAAAAGTTTTCAACATTTTTTTTCAAAAATCACCTAAGGGGTATTTTTGAAAAAAAAATTGAAAATTTTTCGCCAAAAAACGCAAAAGTACGGTTTTTTTTGCTTACCCTGTATATACCGCAATGTAACACATGTGTAAAATTTTTCTCCAAAATGACTCAGGGGTATTTTATGCGAGAAATCGATTGCACGCATCGAAAAAACCTTGAAAACGCCTCTCAGACTATGAAATAACCAATTTTCTTATTTTCAAGTAAGAATTCCTACTGAAAAAATACGAAAATCTTATATTTCATGGTATGGGAGTCGTTTTCAAGGGGTTTCAATGCGCGCAATCGATTTCTCGCATAAAAATACCCCAATGAGTTATTTTGGATAAAATATTTTGAAAAATTTTCGCCAAAAAATGTTCAGATGGCGGTTTTTGGAACAATCTGTACAATTTTTTAGATGATACAGGGGGGAATGGGCGCAAAAGTTCTCGCCAAAGGGGCAAAAAAGCCTTGACATTGTCAAAAATATGTTTTCGCGACAATTCTGGACGAGAAAACACCTTTTCAACGTTTTTGACAACGTCAGACTTTTGCTCCCTTGGCGAGGACTTTTGCCCCCTTGTACATTGAATACACTACATACTATACCTGCCATAGTCGATTATAAAAAACTTTCTAGTACTTTCATAACTTTAGTAAAAAAAACCCCAAAAAAATAAAAATGTCTCTTGGAAATTCGAATTTCCTATCAAACACATAAAGTGCTAGAAATCAGCATAATAAGAATCACAGAAAAAATCAACAGAATCCTACAAAATATTTTCACTGACTACAGTTCTGTCTTTTGTAAGAAAGAATATCTAGTTTCTGATGGTCTTAGTTCTTTAAATATAGAAGGTTTCGGTGTGGTTTCTGGTGGAACATGGCCAGGAGGTTTGGGAGGCTGACCATGAGCATGTCCAGCATGTTCTTGTTGAACTTGTTCCAAGGCGACTTTCTGCAACTCGGCAATTCTTTGGTCTAGAGTTTCATGGAATTCTTTATGAAGCTTGCCAGAATGTAGATCGAGTACGAACTATAAGATATGAACTTGAGGGTAGTTGTATGTTTCGGAAGTTTAAAGCAGTCCAGTGGGAAAAAAGTTGCCATTTTTGTTGATATTTTTGTTGATTTTGTTGAAGTTCATGAAAAATGGAGCATTTTTATTTTACGGCATCTTTTGAATCGTTGTAGTTTTCGAGATATTGCGTTTGAAATTTTGAATTTGTGTACATGTTTTCGTTGTAATACACCTTTTTGAATTTTTTGCGGAAAATTGATTTTTTAAATTTTCATCAAATGAACATTGTAGCAGTTTTTTTATAGCTAACGCAATTATCTCGAAAACTACATCGATTCAGAGCATACCGTAAAAAAATGCTCCATTTTTCATGAACTTTCCGACGAATATCAACAAAATGGCAACGTTTTTTCCCACTGGACTGGTCTCCTTTAACTTCTGAAGCAAAACTACCATCTTGAGTAAAATTTTCGGAATTACCTGTCGTAGTTTTCCTGGAAGGTGCAATTCATTCATATCTGGGAAGAGAAACATGTGCTGGAAGGAGTCTATAGCCAAAACAGGGAGGTCTTTTTCAGTTTTTCCAAGATGTCTAAGTGGGTGGGCAAATTTGTGGCCATCGGCTAAGAGAGCATTCACAGCACCTTTTTGATCATGCAGCTCTCTCATCACCTAAAAAAATGAAGTAAAATTTTGGAGCAAGTATATAATGGTATTGTGTCACTTAATGTGGCTCAAAATCCAAAAAATTTTTTGTTCTAAATTTGGTTAAAAATGACTCCCCTAGAAGCTAAAATTAGCCGAAAAATCCAAAAAACGCACTCTCGCGGCGTAAAAAATTTCCTTCGCCACGTTTCGAACAGTTCTTGGTGCCTAATACCATGTTTTTGTTTTAGCAAAAAGCGAAAAAACGACCACGCAGGGATGCATAAATTGGATGAAAACTACATTTTATCGCAGGAACTTTTGATATTTAGTATGTAATTTATCGAATAACATGGTGTTAGGCAACAAGAATTACTCAAAACATGATGAAAGAAATTTTTTTACGCCGCGAGAGTGCGTTTTTTGGATTTTTCAGCTAGTTTTAGCTCTGGGGGAGCTATTTTTAACAATTTTTTTTTGGATTTTGAGCCACGTTAAGTGACACTACTATACTTGCTCCAAAATTTTTTAGACTTACCAATTCAGTATACAATTTATCTCCTTCCTTATCATTAGGATCTCTGAAAAACAATAAAAATGGTAATCCTTCTTCGGTTAGCTCTTCAACATTTTCGAACGTCACTTCACGAACTAATGGGATACACTTATCCATAAGCCATTGTTTCATGAAGTCATAGTCGTTGAAATTTCCAGAAAACTAAAAATTTGCATATTAGATTTTTCATTAGGACTGAAGAGGTGCTATTGTGGATCAAGAAGGATCGATTTTTCGCATAACCCCTAAATATGTCATTTTAAAACAATTTTAGAAAAAAATTTTTTTCGATGTTTGACCCTGGGGTGACCCCCTTTCCCTGATCTACAATAGCTCCGAACTGAGTTTTTTCTTCAACCTGTTGTTCATCATCAGTGCCCGGATCTCGAAAAACAAGCATGTTCTTGTTCATAGCTTTCAACGCTTCATTTGTACCAACCCAAAATTTGCAATCTTCTCTTAATAATGAGGCTATTTTCTAAATAAAAAATTACAATTCTTATATAATTTTTTTCGAAAAAGCGCTTCCCTGTTTCAGGGAAGGCGTATTGTGTATTGAAGTGAAAAGTCGCAAAAATGTCCAAAATATGTTATTGTTAATAAAAATGAATATAAGGAAAAGCGTTGTTGTTTTTAGACCAAAATATGTTATTTTCTCGAATTTTCGCGTCGATATACAGCTTTTCTTGAAAAAAAAAAGATTTTCGCGTCAATACACCAATCCCATTCCCTGAATCAGGGTCAAGATAGCAGGAATGCGCACAGTCGATTCCCCGCATAAAGTTATCCCTATATGGTTTTTTATTATTATTTACATAACCCTAGTTTGAATATAACTAACTTGGAAATTTTGATACTCTTCACTATCCCTATTTGCAAAATACGCGATAACATTCCTCTTTCTCCTATCAATAGATGCTGCTAGATGTTCCGATGTTGGAAATTCGTTTATGCTAATTTCTAACTGCTTCTTGACGAACTCTGTCAAAGCCTCAACCGATCTAGTTGACCTAAAATTTTTTTGAATATTTCAAGAAATACAAATTTACAAGGTGTCCCTAAAGTTCGTGTACACCCTAAGGCCCGCCACTAGCTGACGCTAGCAGCGTTGTAACGTCGTAATGGCATTTTTCAAACCGTCGTAATTCAGCTTTGC
>JAQGCP010000039.1:0-27029 GCA_034699885.1 Acrobeloides thornei
GGGACACAATCACTAAAACAGAAAAATGGAAATAAAGTTTTTTAATGTTGAAATTTTTTGCTAATCTATTATCATGGCGGTTTTTTGTGCTAGAATTGGAGGAAATTCGAAATTTTACAAATGAGTCATGCCATTTTGACTCAGCTAGAACAAATACCATAACGTGGTTTTTCCAACATAGGCCGAGTGGCTAAAGTGACAGATTTGCAGTTTATAGGCTAAGACTCGAATCCGCTTCGAATTTAAAGTTGTCAAAATTTCATGAAAATTTTTGTATATCTTTATTTTGTTCTCTAACAAGTAAACATCGCGAACTTGATTTCACTTTATTCACTCGGCCATAGTCTCGGGTTGGAAAACCCC
Organism: Acrobeloides thornei; assembly: GCA_034699885.1. Classification (NCBI taxonomy): domain Eukaryota; kingdom Metazoa; phylum Nematoda; class Chromadorea; order Rhabditida; family Cephalobidae; genus Acrobeloides; species Acrobeloides thornei. The sequence continues at coordinate 364 of JAQGCP010000039.1, forward strand.
ATGTCTACTCATCTTGGTGAGCTGAATTGAATGAAATGACTTGTTTTTAAAATTTCGAATTTCTTCCAATTTTAGCAAAAAACCCTCCATGTTATATAAAACTTATGAAATGAAAAGTTGCTGATATTTTGTAAACCAACACTAAATGTAATTCATTTTGCGCTTTAATACACACCACCTCTTCCTTGAATCAGGGTCAAGGAAGCATTTTCAAGGCTCAACAATGCGCAAAATCGATTTTTAGCTTAGAAACTTTTACAACGATTCAAAGCAAATCTGAAAAACCGGGAATTTATGGATCCGCCCAATAGATGGTTAAAAAGTTTTTTCAAATTTTATAGATAGGGATCCAAAATTCAACTTTTTTAAGGTTTGGTACGTGTTAACCATCTATGTAATTTAAACTTTTTTTATCAGCAACTTTTCATCATCTTCCACTAAAACTAGCCAGAAAACAAAGTGATAGATAAAAGTAAAGAAAATAGGGTAAAAAGCATAGAATCTTATTACTATATTTTGAATAAAAATTCAAAAATTTACCTCAATTTTTTCTATAGTATCATCATTATTCACATGGTTAGGTCCATTTCTTAAATTGGATGCCTTTTTTGTACCTTCTTTATCGATATTATTATTCAAGTGATTTGATTGGTCTTTTATAGGTCCATTCATTTCAACAGTACTTGAACTACCACTATCCGAGGCCATATCTTCTTCCACTATAGGTCCATTTACTTGAGCATGAATTTGGTCTTGTTCTAGATCAGATTCTTGATTGGTAGCCTCGGCTTCGAGTTCGAGAAGCCATTTTTGGTGGTTATGTTTTAGGTTTATGATGAGTTCTAAAAGTTGATTAATGAAAAAAGACAAATTTGAAATTTTCTTACCTGGTTCTTCTAAACCGGGTAATACTGGTAGAAGACCTGCTTCATTTAGAGCAAGAGCCAAGGGATTGACTATATGTGCTATGAAAGAATCTTGTAGTTTAGCTACGGCTTGATCATCACGGTCCATATAAGGAGAGATTGGCATGCCACGTCGTTTTTCTTCATCTCCCTAAAAATGTTTATATTTGACTTTTTCGACCATGGGTTCGGGTTGGAAAACCCCATGTTATGACATTCGTTCGACTCATCTCAGCGAGCTGAGTCGAATGTCATGATTCATTTTTAAATTTTCGAATTTTCTCCAATTTTAGCAAAAATGGGGTATGCAATGGGAATTTTTCTTACCTGCTCATAAAACTCTTGGCAAATCCTTTCTGTCCATTGCCTATGTAGTGAGTAAGGTTTAGCTGGACTGTTAATATCCGCAAATTTGATCAACATTTGAGAGACCAAAACTCTATCTGCTTCATTTGTTAAATCCATTTCTGGTGATTTTTCATTAAATTGCATAATAATGTCAAAATGTTGTTTCAAATCTGTTGCCAAAATATACTCCAAAACTAAGTATCTAAAATAATAGTTTAAGCTAAACTAGGAAATGGGGTATACGAAAAGAAGCGGTTCATATATGGGAAGGGAGAGAGTTAGGATGTTGTCTCCACCTATGAGATGTTGACAAAAAAGGTCATAGGAGGTCTCTTCAAATTCTTCGGCCGGCTGATGAGAAGGCTCCCCTGTTTTTTGGCTTTGCTTGCTTGAAGTGCTATTACAGGTATATGTGATGTGTACAAGATATTCCCCTCAAAAATCCCTAGTACTTCATCCCAAAAAAACTTTTTCTATACCTAAATCTTTTCGTTTCAGCAGAATCTAGAGATTCAATAAAATTATTATTTGTATGGCATAACAATCTCCAAGATTCTGCGGCATGATGATTTTCTAGCACCGATCTGTCGTTGTATAGTATAGCCTAGAAAACCAAGATTTCATTTTTCTCAAATTTTCATTTTTTACCTTTCTATCTTCACTAGCCACCAAGAAAGCATTCGTTCTACCCGGATGATCAAAATCATGCATCGCAGCCGCTGTGTACAATGCCATAAGCTTAAAAAAATTAAAGAAATGAGTAATTTTTGAGAGTTTTGGGGCAAACCTCGAGATCACTCATGCTTTCCATTATTGGCAAAGGAGCATTGTCAAGTGGTGGAAATGGAGATTCAGGAGTGGATGGTCGTCCAATAAAGGCACGCACCGGATGGCACGTTAGGTAATAGCAACCATGAAGCACGTCTGCTGCGTGGATTCGATTGTGATCTGAAAGTGTTTGAGTAAATAAACAGGTAGGAAAAACATTTTTGTTGAAAACTTTTGTTTTCAACAATTCTGTAAACTTACAAGGAATGTCCCAATACCCGCATTCTAGAGCATGAAAGAAGTTGAAAAATTTCGTATGTGACACTTTAAACGTTTTAAATAAATCTGCCTCTCTGAACACCGTATAGGTGATCTAAAATTTTATTTTTATAATTTTTGTTTAATTCCTCCTATCCTTACCCTTGTTAGCACCGTCCTCTTAAACTTATCGGCAAAATGAAAAATCGGAAAACTCCATTCCGAAATTCTTCTTAATGATGCATCCTTTTCAAGCTCCGCTTTATCAAAAATGGTTCCATCAGAAACCTGGATAACAGTATCCGAATCAATGCTTGATGCCGAACTTGTTTCGGAGATATCCTCATCTGGGAGGGCGAAAGACACGGTAGCAGTCGAAGGAGTAGGCGATTTAAATGGTGATTTACAGCAACTTTGTAAAGAGTTTGCCGAGGTTGAAGGCGATGGTTCTGGCATAGACAAAGTAGCATTTCGATTTGGGGATAAGGTTTCGTTTTGAATAGTTGTTGTGCTTGGTGGCATGCTAACTGATGACCCGCTTTTGTAGGAACCTAAATTTGTTGTATAGCTAAAAAAACTGAATTTGGGAAACTTTTATAGGCCTATATAGGGAGTATAAGATCAACAGGTTTTTGACCCTGCCAAAAATAAGGGATACCAATATGTTTTTTCGGGCCCTCGGTCCGTGAAGGAGTACTTGCCCGGGTACCCCTTCTGCGGTGGTTTTTTTTGTTAAAATTGAAGGAAATTTTAAAAACGAGTCATGCATTCGACTTAGCTCACCTAGACGAGTAGAACGAATACCATATCATAGGGATTTCAAAATCATGAACAAGGGACCTATCTTAACTTACCCGTATAATGATTAGGAAGTGAATGTGCACCGATGCTGGTAGTCGTTGCCGAATGATCAAGGCACGTCGTGCCTGCTTGATTATCACCGGAACCACCGTCGTGGCGGCTTTCGGGAACGGAGCCTTCTCGGTTTTCTTTATTATCTTGTGGTTTCCAGTAACTGCTCGAACGAGGTCGCGAAGGCTCGGCGGCGATTGTCGGCAGACCGGTGGCACTGGTAACCGTTGAGAACGTTATGTTGGACACCCGCGGTTTGGAGGCCTAAAATTTGCAACATAAGTTGTTTAAAATTGATTATAAAACATTTTATAATAGATATAAAAATATTGAAACAAAGAAACATCTCATGATTATTCTCAATAATAGATCGGCAAGGTGGGGGGGAGGGGACCCCTGATGCGATGGTCCCCTAAGATTTTAAAAAAAGGACTTTTTTGGGATCGAACTCTCCACGTTAGAAACTGCAACTCTAGAGTCCTAGCCATTCAGCTATGAGTCGCAACTTTTTGCACGTTTCGGACACCGTGCCCTCTAGTCATGCAACTTACAAAACTAATAATTATCAACATCATCGTAGAAATGAAGAGAAAATTAGATATCTACCAAAAATTAATAACACGACCAACTACAAAATCTATTGCTTTAACAAATGAATAAATGCTAGGTCACCGGAACCTGGAATGCAAACGTGCATTTTAATTCAAAAAGGCAGAAGATGCAAAGACAAAGCTCCTAGGATGAGGATAAACATTGGCTATACAATCATGGATTGTCGTCATGAGATAGAGACTATCCGCTTTTCCAAAACATAACACATAGATTTGTGAACATCTTGGCTTGGTTTCATAAATTTTAAAATGACGTCGCGAAAAATGTTTTGATTCAAGTCTGGGCATTAAGTTTTATGTAAACATATAAAACAAGCTTAACTAGTTAAGACATGTTTTTAAAAGCTTATGAGAAAATGTTTTGGAATGTTTCTGGATGTGTTATAAAATTCAAAAAAGAAGAGGAAATTAATTCTTTTTTATTATTAATGGGAGTTAGCCTTGAAATTTTTCAATATTTTATACGTATTGATTTAGAAAATTAAACATCGTCTAATCACCCTATCATCAATTAGAAAAAATACAAATTCTTCCCCTTTCAGTGTAGGCGTTACCCCAGGAAGATTACAGAGCGGATTAGCACCATAAAATCTATGGGGATTTTTCGCAAAGCGCTAGTGAAGCATGAATAGGAAGAAAAAAATTGAATTAGTATAAAGAAGTTTTTTGCTATTAGACTTGGGAAGTGACGTGTTTGCAGGATAAAAAAACATTGCTATTTTTACATACTTATGCGTCTAATTAGTGAGTGCAAAAGAATATTTAGCTTGACCAAAAATTTTCATTTAGTTTAGAAAATTTTTGGGCATCTATATAGGTTTAAAGGAGATAAGTTTTTGAGTTTTTTTGACAGATAAAGAATAAATATTATATTAACAAAGATGGTGCGCATTCACGTGCAACATTGATGCTCTTAGCTAGCGGCAAAAATTTATGCAATTCAGACTTGTGCCCAGAAAAAATTGAAATCATTGGTGTATCCAACCTGACTTGAATTACGGCAGGCCGGTGTGCTAGTCATGCATACCTCTAGTGGTGAGCAAACATGGTCACCAAAAAAATTTTTGATCAAAAAGTTTCCCTTTTTGTCCAAAAGTACCCCTCCCCCTGTTCTTGGAGATCTTGGCAACACCACTAGCACAAGTTAAAATATAGATTTTCTGGGCATATTATCTAACTATATCCTCGAACAAAAATTCAATTCCTTGTTTCCTATTGACACGAAAATCAAATTAAAGCAGCAAGAGAATTAACGATTAATTAACACGATTCTACCTTTTCATTTCTCATAAATTTATAGACAATTTTTTAGCAACAAAATTAGTTCCAAATATTGTAGTTAATTTACGGCTCTTGAAGCTTGTAGATAATTGAATTTGTTAATAGTCTACATGAGATTAATGCTTTTAAGTCTTGGTGGGCATATGAAAAATTTTTATAAGAAAGTGTGTGTTTTATGATTTTATAGGTAAGGAAAAATTCAAATATGAATGGATAAAAGAGGAGGAATATTTGAAATGAAAAGCTGGAGATTGAGATAATAAGTTTTATCATATGAACAAGGTGATTAAAAAAAAGTGAATTTTGTGATTTTTACATGAATTTGGGACCTGAATTTTGTGATTTTTCCTACAAATGACCCTATCTGGAGGTAATTTTATGCGGAAAATCGATTGCGCGCATTCTCAAAGCGCGAAAACGCTTCCCTGACCTTGTTTCAACTAAAAAATAAGAAAAATGGCAATTTTCGCTTCAAAAACTCAATTTTTTCCTGAATCAGGGCCGTTGTCGCGCTTCAGGAATCGCGCAACCGATCTCTGAAATTGAACGAAGGTTAAAAATTTTTAGTAGATGTCATAAATTTTAAGGCGTAAACGACATTTACTGTGACCTTAAAAATGTTCAAAACGCAACAAAAGTGATAGCAAACAAACTAGGTTAAATAAATCACATAAAAACCTTAATCAAACCGTTCCTCTCCCACATCCATAAAATTCCCTAAATGACCGATTGTCAAACATTTGATCTAGAAACGAGGAAAATGCCTCCATTTAAAGTGCCCAATAAAAATGAAGAAACGATCTGGTCGTTGTGAAAAATGTGGAACACAAAAAGCCGACAACGACAAGTGGGGCGTCATCATCTTCTTTTCCTTCTTCGCTTTCCGATGGTCGAAGAAAAAGAAGAAGGCTAAAAACTACAGACGACCCGGCTGAGTAAACATATAAACGATATGGGGGTATCCTTTGATGATTTTTATCCTCATCCCGAATTGATTGGAAAAAAGACACTTACTATTGGGAGTATGATGAGCATTGCTTGTATATAATACGTGCACTTGAATATGAAACGAAATATTTGGGGTTAAGCAAGGGTTAAATTCAAGAAGCAAAACATAGATCGAGTAAAAAAGTTGTGAATGACTAAGCGATGTGTCACAAAACCGTCATTAAGCAGATCAGGGTGGGTTCAACAAAAGGAGGAAGTATCAATTGAACAGTGTGAATCAGATTAGAGTAAAAATGTGGGAAAAATGAAAACATATTTTTTCAGTTGGAGTTGCAGAGGTTGAAAAACCTAACTGAGGTTGCAACCTGGCAACTTTCATCCAACCCACTCATCCAGGTAGAAAAACATTTCAAGAATCATTTTAGTCTGGCTTCATCTCCCTAAGATTATCAGACTAAATCCCAATTTCATATAAACTAATAGTGTTCTCTGATCATAAAAAACTTATAGCATTGCAACAAAAAATCTTCCTGTCTGCCCATCAGTGACGTAACAACCTCTTTGCACGTTGACACTCATCCACATCGCCTTATTTTCTTGTGTACTCTGTCTACGTCACATAAACATATAATATCAATAGCCTCGTCTACTACTACTACTGCGCAAAGTGTTTTGGGGTGCCTTTTGAGGTGAGACAACGTCGGACTCGTGTGTTTTATATGTATGTAAAGGTTGTTGTAAAGCGCTTCCCCATTACTACGTCATCAGCGAAGTCGCGCACGCGCAGTTGTGCAAACAAAGGCACAAAACAAAACAACATGGTAGTAATATAGAAAAAGAGTTCTTTAGAAATTTTGGATATGCTGATATGAAAAATTTGCACAGTTGTTGGATAGGAACAGGAGATTTGTGAAGTTTGATTTTTGTCAAAAAAATTTGTTTGAAAATGATCCTTTTTTGCGCAAAAAACTGCAAAAATGAAATAAATTTTCTAGAATTCCAAAAAATACCAATACCATGGCGGTTTTTTGAGTAAAACTTTGAGGAAACTTGAAATTTTAAAAATGAGTCACGCCATTTGACTCAGCTTAATGAGACGAGTAAAACGAGGTATATATCGATCACAAAAGAAGAAAAAACACATGGCCGAATGGTTAGTGTGCAAGGGTTGTACTTATAGGTCGCGGGTTCGAATCCTGGGTCGAAATTAAAGTTTACTCATCTCATTGAGCTGAGTCAAATGGCGTGACTTGTTTTTAAAATTTTGAGTTTTCTCCAATTTTTTCCCAGAAAAACCGTCATGCCACTACAATTTTACGTAAAAAGTAAAAAATACTAAATGGTACACAGGCTCACAACGATAAAATTCATTTTAAACAACTATAATTTGAAACAAATCTCTATTTCCCTAATCAAGTTCTCTTCAAATATCTCAAAAACAAAATTTTCCATGCGTCACTATTTCAAATCTCATAAAAACCGCCTTTTAATTATAAAAATCAAATTCAATAAGAATTTAGCCAAGTGGTACCAATCCCTGGGTTTAATGCGAAAATATCCCTGGAACTCAGAAAACCAACATGATTAGTATGGCCAGTGGCTAGGCAAGCTCGAATCAAGTGCCTGGCACTGAAGCTAAATGAGAAGAGAAAGGCAAAACGCCAAAAGCCACCTCTTAGTTCTAATGCTTAAGCCTTTATTGGGGTTTCCTCGGAATCAATCGAAAAACGAAGAGAGATGAGATTTTATGCATTATCCTAAACGACTAAAAGCTCTGGGAGTGATGAAAAAATCGGCTTAGCATACAAATTAAAGAAAAATTTTTTGATAGAGACGTTGGATGAAAATGATGTGACATTGAGAGTCTTGCGTGTACTTTGATGTTTGAAAATTTTGGGATCAAAACATGAAATGTAACAAATTGAATTTTTTGTGAACACATAACACAAAATTAAAGTTCAATGGGGGTTTTCTTCCTCTTATAATTAGTCAAGAAAAAACAATTGGAACATTTTTTGTAGAAAAAAATGTAGGATTCCCCAAGAAATGGCAATTTTTGCTGTTTTGTTTTTCAAGTTTTTTAATTTTCATCAAAATGACCCCATAGGGGTTTTTCTATGCGATAAATTGATTGCGAGCATTCCCGGATCTCGAAAACGCTTTTCCTGTATTAGCTTATTTTGCTTCAATACACACAACTCTTTCCTGACCCTTTAAGACCGAACTGACCCATTGCCACGAGGTTCCTATTTTTGGAGTTAGCCGAATATTTTATGTCAACATATTTGCCTAAATCCAATATATAAAAACAACTAAATTAAAAATTTTCCTTCCTTGTTATGTTTACTTTAAGATCTAAAATTCCTTTTTAAGATTTCTCTCTCTCTCTTTTTAGCTAGTAGGTCTATTATCGCAAAGAAAGACGCAAAATTTACACTAGCTTTTGAGGAATAATATTCTTCCTAAAAATTCCTCCTGCTGCGTGAAATTTTGTCTTTGTTTTCGGATCACCTCTGGAAAATGGGGAAGTGGTCAGCAAATAGTCGAAAATTGCGCTAGCTTTTGTTCCAATGTTTGTTTTTCTAAAGTGCTCGCGGGATTAAACGGCGTAAAAAATTTGTAGGTTTTTGGAACTGCGGTTGAGGGTCACTTGTCAAAAAGATTTCCTCGTTCCGTGACTGGAAGAGTTTGCATTGATGGCTAGGAAAATTTTACAGAATAAAAAGATTTTTTCAAAGATAAAAAGATAGTTTTTTATTTATGAGCCCTAAAAGTAGCGTCGTAATTTTGGTCCTGATTTGGGGAGGGATTTTGATACTTTTTTGGAAAATTTTTCATTTTTCTTCACCTAAAAATAAAAATTGTTCAGATTTGGAGGGGATTTTCATCAGGTCACTCCCCTACATAATTCTGACGCTGCCTAAAAGTATCATTTTAAAACTTCTTTGTTTCAATCTAGATAGGGAAGTAAAAACTTGAAAAAAGCACACATGCAAAATGATAAAAAGTAATGTTCAAAGTACAGTCTGTGTTTTGTTCTTAATACTCTTCATGATTGTGAAAGAAATTTTTTATTGCTAAATCTTCCTTGAACGTCACAGTGTAGGCAAGAGCGTGGATAAAAGTTAATGTAAATATATAGTCTAGAAGTAGGATTAGTGTTTACGTGGGTCAAACAAGAGTAAAGTTTGAGGGAGATGCTATAGGTTATAGATTAAATATTACATTCATAAAAATTGCTGTGACCCCTTTTCCTATTCCCTTAAGAAATTTTAATCAAAAAATCAATTTTTAGGCATTAAAATATTTTTTGTCATAAAAATTTTTACAACATTTTTCGTAAAATTTTTGATAAAAAACCACTTTTTTTGTTGCAAAAGTACACAAATTCACATACCAGCAACATTCTTCCCATTACTTCCTTGAACTTTTAATGCCAACTGAACAAAATACAAATTGCAAGTATATAGGAGATTTTAGCAAAATAAGAAAGCTTTACGCTTGCGTAACCTTGTGATTCTTAGAGCAAATATTAACATCGTGGCAATGGAATGCCGATGTAATATTTGTATAAATCAAATAAATAAACATGTAAACTTTTCTGCCAGACTGTGAATTTGCTCCGATTTGAATAACACATACAAAATGTGACTCCTATAAGCATGAAAAATGTAGGGACGATGGAAAAAACATTAAATAGCGCCATAAATTTTGGAATTTTGGTTTGTTTCTTTTGAATAGGTGTGAAATTGATTATGGTTTTATAGTGTTTGAATAGAGGAAACATGATCTTATGGAATTTTATTGTATAGAGGGCACATTTGCATGTGAAAAAATCGTACACCTCATGACATACATTATCAATGGGAGGGGGGACTGTCCCCCCTCCTTGTTCATGTATGAATTATAGGATGCCTCAAAAATGGCACTTGCGATTTTGCGCAGTTTTTTCAAGATTTTTTTCTTTACCAAAATAACACTATTTGATGGATTTTCTATAAGAGATATCGATTGTGCGAATTGCCGAAAACGCTTCTCTACCCTGATTCAGGGGAGAGATATATATATTGAAGCGAAAATAGGCTAATACAAGATTGGTGAAGCATTTTCTCAAAATTTCATGAATTTTCAAATGAATTAATTTTCATAGAGGTTTTCTGATGAATTGATCCTTTAAACTTACCTTTTCATATCTATCACATGCAAAACATGACTGCACACAAGGAATCCTCCGGATTGGAGTTTTTGGAGAAGGCGTCAAGCTTCCATTATCAAAGCCACAAGGCGTCAAACTTCCATTATTCAAAGCTGAACTTATAGACGGTGTGGATCTATAATGCTGTAGACCATTTGCTTGCAAATCCAACCCTATAACTTTCACAAATCTTCTTTTAAATAGGGCTGAGTAAAGCTCTGCAGAATCGTGTTCGTAATGCCAAAACGCATTATTAAAAACTGGAGGTGGCGTTGTCATCTTGCTGTTGAGAAGGCTTATAGGTAGCAACCAAGCTTAGCATGAATATGGGAAAGAATAATGTCCTTAGAATGAGATTTTTGTTTTCCTGAAAGCTGGAAGGAAATGAGTAGGTTTCTTAACCGATCATATACACGAATGAGAATTACGTAAGAACAATTTTAGATATGCTAATCTTTTGTCTAAAAGAATAATAACAAACATGATAAAAGAAAAACTAGTCACGAATAAAAGAAAACGATATCCAGATAATTTAATAGTATGGTGGGTTGGGGCAAAGATAACCCGACACCCGTGTTTCAAACTACAACCTCAGCTAGATTTTGCAACATATGCAAAGCCATCTGAAAAATTGCAACCTCTAATTTTTAATGTAGTGATTAGAAGTGTATGCATTGAGGGAATTTTGCCAAACAAATCGAATTTGGGACAAAAATTTCGAATTTTGGTCAAAAAATTGTGTCGCTTGTAAGTAATTTATTTTTATTAACAAATAACATGCAATACTATGTTGGTAGGATGAGGTTTGCCATAAATATTAAAACAACATAGTTTCAATATTAATTAATTTTTCAATTCAACATTATCTGAAACAAAAAAATCTTAGGATACGTAAGAAATCCAATGTCTGAGACCTTATGTCATAGGATTAGCATAGAAATTTACAATCTTTGGTGCTTAAAGGTTTTAGTTTTTAATAAAGAAAACTTAATGTCGCATTTGACTTATAAAAAAAGTTTTTAAGCCATAAAATGACGCGGCTGTATGAACAAACACTTTGAAGCACATAAAAAAGAATAATAGCATAACCATAGAAATCAAACAAAACGTAAAATTGAAAACAAATTATTGGACCTTAAAAATTTTCAAGGACTAACACAAATTGCTTCAAATTTTCAATTTGTTCAAAAATAAAATAAACAATTGATTTTATAGCCAATTCTTTTTATGCTTAGCTTATAAGTTTGATTTCACTATTGCGCTCTCTTTTATTTTTTAGCCCCACGCATTTCTGAAAATCTTAAGCTTGTATTCCGCATTCTATAGACTAACATAATGAAACCTTAATTGAATTTCTTATGCAATTTTTCACATATATACGTCGGCATCAGACGTTAAAATTAAAATTTAAAGGTAAAAAAAATCAATTTTGATGCAATTTTTCTAAAAATCAACGAAACTACAGAATGTCCCAAAAAGGACAATTTGCGATTTTTTTAAATTTTCAAGTTTTTTAATTTCCACAAAAATTAGAAAGCTTATGGGGGAGGTGGGATTATCTGCGAGGAATGATTGTGCGCATTTCCGGATCTTGAAATAGCTTCCCTGACACTGCATTAGCTTATTTTCGCTTCAATACACACATTCTTTACCTGAGTCAGGGAAAAACTTTTCAAGGTTCGGTAATGTGCGCAATCGATTCCTTGTATAGAAAACCTCCTTTTTGGGCTTATCCAGGGTCAAGGAAACGATTTAATGATTTTTCAATGCGCGCAATCGATTTTTTGCATAGAAAAACCCCCTATGGGATTGTATTGGACAAAATTAAAAATTTGCTCGAAAAATCACAAAAATCCGGTTTTTTTGGTCCACCCTGTATTTTTTTTAATCACCTTGTACTTAAGAACATAAAAGCATGTCAAAAAATGTGTTTTGCTTAGCAAAAAGATAATAAGGAACTACTTCCCCGTAAAATTTTCTATTTAAGAATTTGGCAAAATAATGATTAAAACAAAAGGGAACCAATTTTCCACTTAAGTGCAAAAAAGGGCAAAAATTATGTTTGCAATAAAAAATTTATTTAAAAAAAATTTTAAAAGACCGAAATTTTATGACGATTTTTGAACTTAAGTGATAAAATATGTTTTAAAAAATGAAATTGAGCTCAAAAATTTGAAAAAAAACACGATTTTTAAGTGGTCAAACTCGGCTCAAAACTATCGTTCTCCCATAATCTGTTGATCTCAATCTCAATAATCTAATTTTTAATTCCACTTCCGGAAGACTCAAAATATAAGATTTATTTCCTCACTTTCTCCCTTGACATCATAAATAATTTAATCTACACCCTAACATTTTTTTAATGTCATGATGACAATTTTTCCTAGAAATTTCATGATCCATGACACAAAGTATAGTGCTCATAAATTTTTAAAAATTTTTTCGAAATTTGATGTATGAGTTTAGAAAATATTTAGAAATTGAATGTGGGAAAAATTGTGCAAAAAACTTCAAAAGTTTTGCAACTGAGAAGCATGACTTGTTTTCATTAAAATTTTATGTGTGCTCGTAATTTTGCACATAAAATTTTTTTGAGTTCCGTATTAAGTTTAGAATTCTCTGTTGAGAGTCAAATTTGTTTGATTCTTAAAATTTAGTTCAAATTTCCTCTTTAAAAATTACAGGGTGCCAAAAAAAGCGATTTTGCGAATTTTTTTCAAATTTGTTAATTTTCACAAAAATAACTCTATAGGGTCTATGAGAGAAATCAATTGTGCGCATTTCCGAACCTTGAAAACGCTTCTCTACTTTTATATTAGCCTATTTTCACTTCAATATAATACCTCTTCCCCGAATTAGGGTCACGGATGCGTTTTCAAGGTCCGGCAATGCGTGCAATCAATTCCTCAAAGAAAACCCCCTGGTACTCTTAAAGGAAAGGGACTCAAAATAACGTGATAATTTGTTTCAAGAAAATATAGGAGTAATTTTATGCGGGAATCGGATGTGCGCATTCCCGAACTCTGAAAATGCTTCTCTGACTCTGATTCAGGGAAGGAATTATGTGTAACGAAGTGAAAATCACCCTGTAGTTTCGAACTGTGAAAATGGAGAAATTTGAAAAATTTGTTATAACAGTAAATTGTTTCAATCATTTTCGAAAAAATTGCCAATTATTTTTTACGTTTTTTGTCTATAAATGGCATAAAAAATCAACGAAAGTGTATGCTCTTAGAGAGAAATATTCAAACAAACATGTAAAGTCATTGCTAGTCTAGTAAAAATCAAAAGCTAAAAGCTGTCCAACAGTATTATGAATGCTAATAAATATCCAAACATAAAGGTACAAAAAATGTATAAGACATAACAAATATTTTTCTTCCCCATAAAAATTTCTCAGAACATGCATCTAATTTGTAGCCCACAAGAAAAGACAAACAGAAAAATAATCAAATTTTCTCATATTTTCTTAGACATAGTGCAATATTTGCTCATTCAAACAAAAAACGAAAATGTGTTCATATTCAATTTTTCAGTATAAGAAAAAATAGGGATAAAGGCATGTTTGGAAAATCCCTCTCATAACATCATAAGCAATATTTTTTTAAAGTTTTGCAAAATTTGCACAAAAAATTAAGTCATAAAAGTTGAAGGTTCAAGTGCACTTATAAGGAATTTTTCAGGAGTTGAAAATGACCCTATTTTTTAGTCATACATGGATTTGGCAGACCTTCGTCCGTGGCCTGAATTGATCCTTTAAGTACTTTTAAAACTTAAAACAAAAACAACTAGCTTATAGACCACTGGCAGAAAAATTTTATATGAGTGAAGTGTTTATTTTTTGGTAGCTTTTCTGCGGCTTCATGGGCAGGTTTGTATGGCTTATGAATGATGAATGCGTAAAAATTAATATAAACAATTAACTCGAGCGTGTATTTTTGTTTTGCTCGTTATGAAGTGTCAAGAGAGAAAGAAAGCTTAAGACTAATAAATACTAAAAAATTCATATTCGATGTTTTTCTCAAAGGAGCATGAGAACTGGTACGGAAAGTAGCCAAATTTAAAATTTCCAGGAAAAAACATCAGGGTAAAAAGTGGGAATTTTTAATTGGCGAGTTTCAAATTTCAATAAACAGTGAATATTGCCTAAAAATGTGCATAAAAAATATTTAAATCCTGTACAAAATTTTTTACAAGGAATCCAATTTTTACAAGGTTTTTCATTTTTAAGAACCTAGAGCTATAACCCAGTAAAAATGTATTTTTTGCACCAAAATAAAAAAAATTCTGCTTCAAAATATTAGTTTCCTAAGCCGAGAAATCTATCAAATGTTTTCTTAACACGCTAGAACTTTCCGCCTCAACTTAATCCAAATATTTAATTTGACATAAAGAATGTAAATTAATATTTCTAGCGCAAAAAAATTATTTATGCATTAACATTCTTTGGACTTTATATGAAGACTATAATTTGTATTTTTGTGTTAAGTACCTTAGATCACTTGAATTTTGAGGCTAATCTACGCAATATTCGAATAAACAATTTTTTAGGTGGAGGTGGCAATTAAATATTTAAATCAATTTCGCCCTAATTTTATACCCCACAAACACGAAACGTCACTTCTGACGTAAAGTCGAGTTTCTATGGTTCTACGGCTGTAAATGAGGGTAATAAACGGTTGTAAACTTTCAGGAAATTATAAAATGGGTACAAAGAAAGGAGGGGAAAAATAATTTTAAGTATTCACAAAAAATTACTTGTGGGTACCTATACCTCTATACTAGGTTAGGCTCAAGCTTAGACTTAATCTTAGGCTTAGAAGTGGTCGGTCGACACATTAAAAGTTTAAGATTAAGCTTAGGCTTAAGCTTTATAGTTTTTTTTTAATAATCCAACAAATTTTACCTCTTTGATGCAGAAAATAATCAGTTTTTCTCTTAATATAGCAAAAATATTTGAACAATTCTCACACATACTTTTTAAAATTCTTCAACTTTCAACCTTAAACCTTATCGCTATTTATACAATCTTTTTTATTTACTTATTTAACTCAAATAACCTTGTTGACTTTTTCTATCCAAAATACGTCAATACACAAATTTTTTAACTCAATCTTTCAGATGTTAAAAATTGGCACCAATTTTTCCACGTGTTCCTCATGTTGTCAAAAAATGGGCCTCACATGAAGTGTGTCGTCGAATAATAAATTAAGTGTCTTAAATTACCTATTTGTTATTTGGTGTTAATTTTCTTTTTAAGCATATGAGGTAAAATGGGTTCCAAAAAGGTATACAAATAACAAATATTTAAAAGTTTTGCACGTGTTTTTCATGCTGAAACAAGGTAGATACTTCAGTTTTTGCTGCTTAAATTATCAATTTTTGTTTGGGCACTTAAAAAGTTTAAAACTCAAAATTTGACTAAAATACATTAGATGATCTACAACAAAAGAGCTGGTCTAAATTTTAAAAAATAGAGGAAATGCGAGCCTTTATGGTATAGTGGCAGTCTAGTGACTTTTTTAAACCGCTTTTTTAGCAAAATTCTCACGTGTGAGGTCTGACTTTTCGCTTCAATACATTTACCCTGATTCATTTGGAAGAGCCGAAGGTTTTAGAGTATGGATGTGATCTTTTTACACTCCCCATTAGTTTTAAACTCTACTTTCTCTCTCTCTGCAAAAAGAAAATTTAAATAATTTATTCAAAAAATTAAAAAATCTCTAGAGAATCAAACCTATAATAACATTCTCTACGCCTTTTTTCTCAAAAGACCTTCTCGATCTTCTAACTTCTAAGCAGATTTATAGCACGACTGAACAAACACTAATTAGAATAAAGAGTCGTGACGAGATTTGCCAATTTAGCTGCTGTGCCACACACTATCGGTTATAAAGTCAAGCCCCCTGGGATGTTCTAGGAAGCTATCTGCTTAGCCTCGGAAATCTTTTCATTTAAAAATGAAAAGATGACTTTTTAATGAGCCGCGCGAATTTCGTTGTCATTAGAGAAAACTTGTTGTTACGCGTAATTTGAGATAGAGTTATTGGAACAATGTTCCTAGTATGTTGCGAATGGCACGAAAATTGATACCTGAATCAAGGAATAAAAAGAACATAAATTGAGCTTAAAAACTAATTCAAAAGAGTTTAAAAAGATCGTTATGTCATACGATATTACAGAGTGCTAAAAAATGAGATTTTTGCGCTTTTTGAGCAATTTTTCAACAATTTTCAAGTTGTTTAATTTTCACATAAATAATCCTATAGGGTGTTTTTCTATGCGAGAAATGGCTTGCGCGCATTTTTGGCCCGTAAAAACGCTTCCCTGACCAAGAATTAGACTATTTCTTGAAAGCGATATGACACCTTCCCTTGTTAGACTATAAAACGAATCAATATTGCAATTTTTCTCCTTGTGTGGTAAACTAAGACTTTTCTTGAAATTTTTTTCAAATATCCATTCCAAGTATTTTTTCTTCTTTCTACAACCTTTACTTTTCATCGCCTAATCCTCTCTTAATATGGTTTGTATATACACCTTCTTTCATAAAATCTTAGCCTTATCCATAAAAAGCATTTCGTTCTAACCCTTCTCATGTAGCTTAAAAATCTTGAGCTTATAAAAAGCATAAATAGGACTTCCTCGGTCTATCCTATTTCCTAGGAAGTACTAAAAAATTTCCTAGAATATTTTAAGAGAAAATAGAAAAAAAGTCTGACCAGAATCCTTTTTTCTAATGAATAATTCCAAATTGACATTAGTAAAAGAATGAAGTTATTTATTTTTTATGAAGGTTGTTCTTTGTCCATAAAACTTTAGTTGATAAATAGAAGTGGTATATTTCTGAGAAAGTTCCAAAATGGGTTCGCCGTATTGAAGCTTATTTTTTAAATTTTTCGAAGAAATCCTAATTTTTGTTAATGTCTAATTTGTAGCAAAAAATTAATGAAAAATATTTTAGTGACACAAATTAGAAATGTGCAAAAAAATGAAAATTGTAAAAACTCTCATTGAGAGGGTAAGGGTACTCAGTGTTGTAAGACTTCCTACCACTCTTTTTTGAAATTTAATTGTTTAGGGCTCGTTTACATACTTAGCTTAAGCGAAAACCGTTTACATAATCAGCGTTTACGCTAGCGGAATTTTATACTCTATTTAAACCTTGTTTGTAAGCATTTCCGACAACGCTTGCGCTGAGTATGTAAACGAGCCTTTAGCTCAGCATGCAGCAAAAATCAAATTCTTGCATCATTAATATTATTTACTACAATTTTGACAAAATCTTGAGTAGTACAATAAAAAGGAAATTAGGTCAATGTAAGAAGATCTTTAATGCTTTAATAGTCGAAAAAATTGCTATATCTGCTAATCTAACTTTTTGTTTCAAAAATGTTTGCAGATGAATTTAAAAAGAATTGATCTGCAAAAATTTTTGTATATGAAAAATTGTGCAGATAAGAAAAATTTTCATTTGAAAAGACATTGGCAAATTTGAACTAATCAAAAGTCCGAAGATTTATAAAAGTGCATGAGAAAAATTGGATTAAAACACATAGGGTATAAAATTATAACCATCTTACGGAATCATTCGTAGAACTAGTTGTATTTTTTTATTGATCAGAGAACTATGTCGTCTATCTCGAGAAACTTATGTGAGAGAAAATTTATATTAAAAAAAAACAAAACCAAACTCGAGACTCGTTCAAAATTCACATGCTGAAATTCAGAAATGGAAAAAAAACTCAAATGGAAAATGAAACGACGAATTCATTAAAAATTCAAAGAGTGCAAAAAATCAATGAAGTGAAGTGAACTTATACATGCAATAGTAGAGAAAAAAGGTAAAAATTTATTTAAAAAGTAATTAAAAATGAGTTAAAGTGAAGTTGGAAGAAAGTGGTGTTGGTAAACTTGAAAAAAATCCTTCAGCATCTCGTTTTAGAGGCTAGAATGTTGGCATTGTTTTAGCCAGATTTTTAAAGTTTCAACCAAGATGAACTTCAAACTCACCGGTTGATAGAACACCATTAGATGATTACACTTGCTACAGCAGTTACATTTATAATCTTTGAAACAAGTTTTGCACTGTCCTATCAATTGAACATCTTTTGCAAACGTTGATGATGTGGAGCCTCTACTCGAAATACTACTCTTTTGAAGAATCCCAACATTTTCTTGATCTCCACTATCTCGGTGAGAAGATCGACTAGCTCGAAAAGAATGTGGTAGTGGTGAAATAACACTTTCAGCACCACTTCCAGTAGAGATCACAGAATCTCTTTTAGCGTATGATGCTAGCGCTGGTGCTAAATCCGAGCATGATCGAGCCATGGTGATCCTTCTTGTAGGGCTGTTGTGATTTGATGAGTTATGGACAAGGAACCGTACTGTGGCTCCACTTGGTATGCCACCAGGCATTGGCATGTCGGCTGTTGAATCGATAGAAGAGCGAGTAGATACCGACATATTATAAAGGGTATAAATAAAAATAGGATAAGTTAGAGTTTAGATATGACCCATATGTTAGATATCTAAATTACATAGATAGGGTTAAAAAGCAGTTCAATAAAAAACGCGAAAAAAGATAATTTTTATGCTAACAACTTTAGTAACATACATGCACAGTAGGGGGATGACCCATGGAGGATGGATGGATGAATGACCAACGAGGGGGGAGGGACAAGGGGGACAACAAAAAATTAGAAATGGAGGGGAAGTGGATTTCGGGTTAGAAAATTTGAATAAAACTTTTTTCAAAAAGCTTTTTAAAATATTAAGTTTAGCTAAAATACTCCAGTTTGTAGTAAATAGGGTTAAAAAGCAGTTCAATAAACAAGGAACTTAAATCAAAATCCTGTAAAAATGTTGACCGCTTTTAAAAAAGAAGTAAACACCACTTTTATAAACGATCATGAGATTTGTGGTTTTGAAAAAAAGTGAAATCCAAAATTTAGTCATTCACTAATCAATAACAAAGTGTGTGCTTATCTTGCCAAACAAAATTCCCGTCTAGCTATTCTATACCGTCAACAAGTCAGTCATTAAAGCGGTCCAAAAAGAGGAAAAATGATGGATTTCTGGCAAAAAAGTTGTTTACAAGGTTATGAATCTTAAATTAAAAGTGCACACGACTAATTTTAGTAGTATAAATGTAACAGTTTGACTTAAGTACAATTTTCAGTGACCATGTTGTAATAGTTGCAAGGAATTCTGGTATTTTTGACTATAAGAAAGAATTTAAACAATTTTTTCTGCATTTTTCTAGAATGACTGATCACCAAGAAACACAGGGTGCCCAAAAAATGGCAATTTTTTCGCGATTTTTCCAAATTTAAAGGTTTTTTAATTTTACCAAAATAACCCTATCTGGGGTTTTTCTATGTAAAGAATCGATTGCACGATTGTCGTTCCTTGAAAACCGTGCTCTGATCTTGAATTAGGCTATTTTCGTTTTAATACACATATCTTTTCCCTGAATATAGGTCAGTGAAGTGTTTTCAAGGTTCAGCAAAATCATCGCATAGAAAAAACCCTCTTTAGAATTATTTTGGTGAAAATTAAAAACTTGAATCATTTGAAAAATTGCGCAAAAATCGAAAATGTGCTATTTTGGGGGTACCCAGTGGGTTCTAAAATGAACCGATGCACCCTTAATTTTTTAAAATTGATTGAAAACTTATCCGAAAATCATCCTAATGGGGTAATTTTATACAAGAATCGATTGCGCTGACATTTTTTTGATAAAAAACAAAATGGTGCATCTTTGGATTTTCTAAACTTTTTTAGCCCTAGGGGGGATACATGTACCCTTGTACTCTCTTGCCAACAGCACTGTGTTTAAAAAATTAAGGGTGTGTAGGTTCATTTGAGACACCCTGTAAATATGTATAAATAATGATGTCATTATAAACGATCCTGCAGGTGTTAAAAAGTTCCACAAAACAAAGATGATGATTTTTTGTCTAAAAATAGTTATTTACAAGGAAGTGAATCTTAAATTAAAAATGCAACAGACTAATTTTGGAACATAACGTAAATTTTCGATGCAAAATATTTTTTTGTATAAAAACCTATAAAAAAGTGATAAATCTTATGACATTCCTAAAGAATATGTAACAAAAAGAACCATGAAACAACTTATTCGATCTATATAACAAAAACATTTATTCGAGACGTCGCCAAATTATCATCACGAGGTAATGCAAGAATAATGTAGCAAGTCATAAATTTTCTGCATGTCTAATGCATAAATGGGAAGCAAGAAAAATTGACAATTTATTCTGGATGGAAAAAAGAAAATTTTTTAGGGCTGAGGGAAATGATGTAATCCGAGGGAATAGTTATATAGGGGAAGGGCCACGGCGTACCAAGTTTCCGAAAAGGCTAAAAAAATTTTTTAAATGTCGCCAATCGACTCAGCTCGCTGAACGCTTTAAAACTAGTACCATATAATGGATTTTGTGGGTGTAGCCCATGGTCGAGTGGCCAAAGTGCTCGGCATTAACTCAATGATATGCAAAAATTTTCATGACTTTTGACAATAAAATAAAAAACGAATTTAAGGGGTTTATAAAAGATCTCTTGAAATTTAATAATTGTTAAAATTCGACCCTATAGGGATCGAACTTGCACTTATAAGATGAAATTCCTACTTCCTATCCACTTTACTATGCTCCCTGAACTTTTTAACTATCATTCTGAAATTTTTCTATAAACTAAAAATTTTTGCTTGAGACAATTGTAACAAGGAAGTACTCCCATTCTTTATAACCCATAAAACTCAAATTTATTAGCTCATTAGCAAAGGCTCAGATAATAAATTTTTTTACGTCGCTTACGAAAACAAATCCCAAACCTTATAAAGCCGATATGAACCTAAATAATAATGAGCTTTCTCACAGCTTGAAGCTTTTCGCTGCGCACAGACACTGACACTGCTAAGGGGCTAAAAAGCTTTTTCATGACATTTCTCAAGCCTGGCAAAACTTTCACCCGAAGAACTATAGAAATAAGTACGACATTGAATATATTTGATTGAAAGGCATTAATTAGTTTGTCGCAGGCACAAGTTAAAGGTATAAGAGCGGCAATCAAGATTGTATGCTATGGAAAAAAAGTTAAGGGTATAAGATTTTGTTAAAACCAGTTGGTAATTAGGTTATATAGAAATTTTATGTGGGGGTTGAATTTAAAAAAATTTTTAAGCCGTTTATGAAACTTTAATAGTATTATTTGAGTATGCAAAGTTCAACAAATCAAGTTACCGTTGTTTGGTTGTAATTTTCAGCTTTTAAAGTTAAACATTTCAAAAATGGATTTATAGGGTATCTCTCGTAGAGAAAAAAGTTATCACTCAGGAGGATGGCGGGATAGGGATTTTTTCATAGGGATCAAAAATTTAAAATTCTGACATAGTTTGTAATTCGTATTCAAGATGAAAAAACTCTTTCAAAGGATTTAATTTTTTTTTCGCTTCAATAAACAATTGGTCTTTTAATTCCTGATTCAATCGGAAAAATTTTATAGAGGAAAAAAATCTTTGACGAAAAAAGGACTATACGGTATAGTCTATACCTATAAAAATTTCACATGTCACATGATCTTTGTCACCTCATTAGCCTATTTATTGAAACGAAGATCTTTTTTTATATAAACCTATTCCCAAAAGATATTGATGAAGTAGTTTAAATTCAAACATTTTTCGCCCGGAAGGAAACATTTTAGGCCTACTTGTTTAAAATTCAATTTCAAACATCAAATTTCGGGTCGCCAAAAATTTAGGGAATATCGAATTTTTTATTAGAAGAATATAACATGTGACAATGAATTTTCCGTTAAAATTAAGATTTATGCACCTTACATAAGAGGTTGTATAAATTATCTCTTATCTTGTCGCCAAAAACACAAGCAAATTTATGACTTGTCTGAAAAAAATTTATGGAGCAACGTCCTTAATAGGACTTCAACCCGGAACTTGAACCCTGATAATAAATTATGTTTGAAGCTAGTTGAGGGAAAATTTGAATAATTTATCTTGGAAATTTTTGAAATATCTTTTTTTAGAGAAAGTATAAAAATTTATCGGACTTTTTTTTAACGGACTCATCAATTTGTTAATGATATCATGCTAAACTTTTCTATTCAGATAAAATGTGGGATGTGTGAAGTTTTATTTGCTAAGCACTTTAAAGTTTAGCAATAAATAAATAAATGTGATAAGGAACAAAAATCAAGAGCGGATTTTTGGTGTGAAAATTATATGAGATACAGATCTTTTTATAGGATCTCATTAAGTAAAGGGGAAAAATCAAGAGTCTAAAGCAGAATCGAAGTACATTTTGAACTGTTATAAATTAGACTACATGTGATCAAAAACCAAAAAGTTATATTTTTCAATTTTATTAATGGGGGGGGGGAGGGAGTAAAAGATAATCCCACAAGTTTAGAGGCATTTTCGACTAAAGATTATCTCGCGAAATTTAATTTTTTAAATTTTTTTTATTTCTGTGAATATGCATGAAAACCCCCACGGTTTCTCATCATTTTACAAAAAACCGCATGAGAAAATATTTTTTCTATCAAAAGATAATGAATTTTTAAATCGTACTAATTCACAGAAACACCCTGTACGTAGCTCAAAGGGTCTGTTGAAATAATGCAACAACTACTTTTCAAGCTAGAAAGAAAAAATGACCTTAAAAATCGGAAAAATTCCGGCTACACTTTATTTTCCGCTTGAATAACAATTCAGGAGTCACAAAGCTCATAAAATGATTGGATGTTTCTAAGAAACTTCCACAATAATAGCATACATAACTAAAGCCCGAAGCTAGTGATTTGCATAAAAATCTAAGTGGTTATCGACCGGAATTCCTTCGTTATACACTCCTTAGAATGTTGACGACAGAGCTATGTGAGATTTGAAAAAAGGGAAAATCCAGTCGCTATGTAGAATACGTGTAAACATATTTTAATTCATTTGGGATTATATTATTAAGGAGAGTGAGACAGATCCCTTAATTCAAAATCTGTTAGAGAAGATGATGAAATTTCGGTACTACTAAGCATTAGCTGCCACAAATGAAGGGATATTTTTCTGGAAAAATTTTCAAAAATGCCCATTTTTCAAAACTCAACTACAGCATCTTATCCTCCCCCATTCCTGGGGGTCTATCCACTATTTACCACCCTAAAAATTTTCAATTTCCTCATCAAAAACCACTTCGGGCTTTAGTTATGTATGCTATTTTTTTATTTAGAATTGTTATTTACCGAGGATTTTCAGCTTAAAAAGGCAAAACTAGCAAAAAAAGTCAATTTTTTGTGAAAAACTGTGATTTGATGAAAAATTGGTAAATTTTTGTGATGGGTCCCCTAAAGCAGAATAGTACTACATTATTATTTCTTTATGTAACATTATGTCCTAAAGCTAAAGGTTAAAGACAACCGGAAACTAAAAACTTCTTAGTCAATCATAAGAATTCCGCCTTTCATGCAAAAGCTACATTATTTTGCACATGTTAAAAAAATACTTTTTATGCATGACATTGTCATCAAGTGACTTCTTTGTGTTATGGAATAAAAAAGTTCACGAGCAAACTATAAGGTCTTTTAATGATTTATGAAATATTCAATTTTTAATTTAAAAATTGCATTCTTTGGAAAAATCCCTAGTGTTCTGAGCCAGAATCCCTAGTGTTTTGAGCTTGGATGGATTTGAATGACGTCATTAAAATAAGGTGCTTAGCTACAAATCTCGTGAGAAAATTAGGACGAGGAATAGAGAAAAATTTTTGGCATCGATTTATTTTTTCTTTCGTGAGGCAAAAAATTCAAAAAAAGTTCAAAAATGGCTATCAAAATTGAAAATAATGATGTAGTTGGTGAAAATGACTCTTTCCATTTTCAAGATCTGGTTCAACCGGTCATAAAAATTTTCATTTTTCTTGATAATTTTTGCATTTATTTTTTACACCATTTTTTCACTCAATTTTTTAAAATGATGTAAAAAATGTGGTCAAATTCAAATGTTTTCAAAAAAATCAATAACAACAAAAAATTCGGCGCATATGGGCATCGAACCTAAGAAAATGAAGGATGATGCATTAGCAACTAATCATAATAATCAATTTGTTGTCAAATCGCAACTTTTGTATATTTTTGTGCGCCGTGTCAAGAAAAATTTTTAGCAAAAAAATCCATAATTAAATTCTTTTTAATATGAGATTTCGAAGCTTTTAAGCTTAAAAGCAAAATAAAAAAGCAAAATTATAACCTTTCAAATAAAAATTTATATAAAATTGTAACATATAAAAATCCTAAAAAAATTGTTAATTAAAAAGTGTAAAGCCGTTGGAGGATGTTTTATGCTTAAAGATAAATACGAATAGGATTCCTATGATAAATGAGTCGTTAATTCTGAGGATTCATTGAAAGCTATGAATTATTAAGCCAGAAAAATATTCTCATGATCACATAAAAGAGCTAAAGCGTTCAATTTTGGTCAAACAAAGGGGTAAATTTTTTAAAATAGATAAAAAATAGCATCCCTCCTTAAGAGTTAAAAGTTAAATCTTCTTATATAAAACGTGTAATGTCTGTGCGTATATTCGCACGTAATAACTTTTGAAGGTGCGATCCAAGCGTCCACACGATATACCATCCAGGCAAAATTCTAAGACGTTTGATACCACCCTTGTGAAAGTTGGTAAAAAAATTTTCAATTTTGTTTTTGCCAGGGGATCAAGGGGTAAAAAATCGAATTTTCAAAAATTTCTCTAAATCGGCTGATTTTTGTACTCGGGGAGTTTCAATTAGAGGAACTACAATCCGAAAGAATTTTTTGATTTTGAGTGAAGGAAAGGGTCGAATCAGCAAAAAAATAAACTTTAAAATATTGAATTTTCTAATGTCTCAAATAATCAAATTCAATTGAATTAGACAAAATTGCGTTCAGGAGCGTCAAGGCGCTCGGTATCCAGTTTATTAAATTATACCTAAATTCAAAAATTGAAGCTTTTTAAACAAAATTTTAAATAGACTCTTTGTTTTTAAAGAAAAGATCTCTCAAAAATCAAAAATTCAATAGCAACAACTGCTAGCTTTCACTTTCAAAAGAAGTCAAACTATATTCTCCAAATCTTTTATATCCCTTTGCTTAATACCTAAGGTATTTTTCAATCAACTTAAGTGGAATTCAAAAGAAAATGCGGTGGTGAATCAATTTTACGAATAGAAACAAACAACAACTTTAAACAAATTTAACAATTAAGCCAAACAAATCAGAAAATAATGATGTGAAGCGAGAAAAACAATTCTTGTTAGTGAATAATTAAATTTTTCCGCCTACCGCTGAAACGGTGAGTTGTTCACCACTGTACGGATTTTCGACGACTTTTGGAAGGCCGAGATCGGCAAGGCTGAAGTTTTGGATATTCTAAAATTATTTTATTTTTACAATTTAATTTCCGGCTATTATTTATTTTCGAACAGATTTTATTTTACAGGGTGTCCCAAAAAATTAGTGATTTTTGCTCGATTGTGTATTAAAGCGAAAATAGGCTAATACAGGGTCAGGAAAGCGTTTTCAAGGATCGGCAATGTACCAATCGATTTCTCAAAACCCCGTATCGGATTATTTTGGTAAAAATTAAAAAACTTGAAATTTTTCAAAAAAATCCTGCAAAAGTACCATTTTTAGGGACACTCTGTATAAGAGTCCTTCCTTGATATCTGCTGCATGAAGGTATTTTTACTAAGTTTTAAACAATTTTTACCGTTTGAGGATTTAGCAAAGAAGCTACAGCACGAAGACAAGTTGCTACGTTTGGAGGTAGATCACGATTTGCGAGCATATCCACCACCAAGCCACGAGCTTCTGATATATTGCTCTAAAAGAAAAAAATTAATGTATACTATGTACCTGCCTGTAAAAAATTTACATTATTAAATTTTTTAAATAAATTTCTATGACATGTTTGTATAATGCATAATTAAGTTCAAAGGATTTTGAACAAAAGAATGAATGAACAAGAGATCAAGCATAAAAAAGTGTGCTTAACAATTTTAAAAATAAAATGAGGTTCAAAAATACAGCATCTTTGAATTTTTAAACTTCCTTGATAAATTCAAATATTTGCTTTTACATTTCTATTTAAAATTAAGACTAGAGTTAGAAAAACGAACTCAATGTAAAGCAAAAATGACTAGAAGTAAAAAATTGGACCAGAAACAGTGCGTATGAGGTTTTTTTGGGGAGAGGTGTAATTTTTTTATTAGATCCCCAAATTTTGGGCAACGGTAAAAAAGTAAAACGACAAAAATAAACGTACAAAAGTAAACAAAAATTATTACAAAAGTAAACCGTAAAGATTACAAAAGTAAACATTTCTGTTTACTTTTGTACTGTTTACTTTTGTACACTTTACGGTTTACTTTTGTACTATTTTTTGTTTACTTTTGTACTGTTTACTTGTTTAGGGTGCGCGCTAGCAGTTC
>JAQGCP010000040.1:0-27008 GCA_034699885.1 Acrobeloides thornei
TTTTATTGAGCGGTTTTTTCTGAAACCTCTGTCCCGCCGAGATATAAGACTTTAAAGTTTTAGGTGAACCTACAAACGGGCAACATTTCTCGATCCCTTTAACTTGAAATCACGCCACCGTGCGAAAATTCGAACCTAGGTGGGAGTAGTGTTAAACGGTTAGAGCGCGTGGACGGATCTAGACGGATCTGGACAAACATCTACGGACCTGACTGGATCTGAATGAATCTGAACGGACCTGGGCCGACTTAATGGAGCATTGTAGCGGTTGGGGCCGGTTACTGTTAAAGATTTATTAGCACAAAGTATAGTACAACCGTATCGTATACGGCAGTTCACCGAACTGCCATTTATGCCTAAGCAAAGCTTGGCCTGGGGGCGGAGCATCTAGAAGCATTTGGCTACCACAGCTGGACCAACCTAAGCGTACCTAGACCGATCTAGACGGACCTGGACAGAAGGGGATCGACCTAATCGGAAATGTACGAATCTGGAGAGGCTGATAGCCTGGTGATGGAATGAGAAGATGTTTAATATTTTTAGTCTTCTCCAGGTTATGAAAATGCTGTTGCTGCATTAACTGAAGCTGCAGTAGCAATGGAAATTTTGGCATTTATTTGGATAATTATACTTCTATATAGATACAACAAAATATCATCTTTTTGTGTGCATCGAAATATAAATATTGGTTTATACCTTCTTGTTATTTTCTCATCACTTGCAACTTTATTATTGTGCATAGCAGTTAGTGTTTTTGGCGGAAAATATAAAGATTGCTCAGGAACTAGTAAGACT
This sequence comes from Acrobeloides thornei, assembly GCA_034699885.1. NCBI lineage: Eukaryota > Metazoa > Nematoda > Chromadorea > Rhabditida > Cephalobidae > Acrobeloides > Acrobeloides thornei. The sequence continues at coordinate 796 of JAQGCP010000040.1, forward strand.
TTATTGTAATAAAAAACAAAAGCATTGGATTAATAACCCATAATACCCCCCCCCCCCATTTTACATTTTACTCTCATTTTGCAATTTTTACTCGTGGCCTCGAGACTCTTTGTGCTAGAGTCTCCTTCAATCTTGATAGTGGAAGAATAAAATTAGGGAAGGGGTATTGCTTATGTAAGCTCTGTATATGGAAGTCAATTTTTAGCAAATTATAACCTATCAGTATCTTTGAGCGCATCTTTTTATATAACTGTCATCAGTATTATTCCAAATATTGCCAATATTATTATTGGAGCTATGATGGTAAAAAATGACCAAATTTATTGATAAAAATAATTTTCCATTATTTGTACATTTTAAAATAATTTTTGTGCTTATTTATAAATAAAAATACAGTTAACACGCAAACAGCTGATTGTAACTTCTATATATTATACTATTTCTAGGGACACGAGTCATATGGCTCAAATTTCAATTCGAACTATGGCGAAAAATTATGTTTTTATTTTTGATGCTAAAAAAATTGTACACAAAATCCTGATTAGAAAACTGCTGTCCTTTTTTGTTAGAAACTTCATTTTCATGGATTTAGAGCTGTTCAAAGTTTTGATTTTTTTGACGAAATTTGAGCTATATGAAATTTGAGCTATGTGACCGTTTACCATTTCCAGCTATGCTGATTACGAATATGCTAAAATTTAAAAAAATTTATTTGGCAAAGTTTCGATCCAGTTACATTTGAACTTTGGGATATAATGAAACTTGGATGTCGATAATAAGATGGTCATACCTCGAAAACCATAAAAGATTGAGATATGGTTTTGGTGTCATTAGAATAGTGAGCTCATGCACTACAACTTTTAGGAAGATCACAAGATCTCTTTTTCGAATAGGAAAAAGTTGTACTTCAATCTTTGTTATTGACATGTTATTGACAAAGATTGAAGTGCTACTTCTTTCTATTCGAAAAAGATCTTGTGATCTTCCCAAAAGTACAGGTTTTTTGACCTCCGAAAAATAAAATTTTTGGCCGAAAATTGCTTCAAGGAATGTTTTTTACCTCATAATTTGCTTACATAATGAAGCTATGATTGCTAACGAATTTCATGATAGCCAGCAATCCTTAAAACAAAACTTTAATGGTTTACTAAAAACTGCCTCTAAATATTTTTTTATTTGTAAAATATATACAATAATAAATTTTAAACATTTTATACAAGAACTTTACAAGATTTACGTAAACAGCTCTTATTATAAATTTTCTTTTTGATTTATTATATAAACATCGTCGTTAGTATCCTAAAAAATTTTAAGATTTGGAATTTTTTAAAGATAATGGCCGGGATCAGTGACATAGGCAAAGGGGGCCGGGGTGGAGTGGGGGTTGGGTCCCCTATATCGAATCAGGTCCAATTACCTAAAAAAATGGAACTAGAACAACATGGTATGGAACCTGAACCGGAACAGCAAAAATGATTAGAACTTAACGGAATCTAATCACAACCCTGATTACAGAAACGACCACTGGGCCGGAGTCGAGAGAGCTTTGGGGTCCCAAGATAGGGCCAAATTTTTGTCTCCCAGTTTTGGCCAGATTAGTCATTTGCTAGCTGAGACAGTATAATTTAACTCACATCTGCATTTTTTAAACAATTTTAATTTTAAATCTTACCAAAAGATGCGCTATTAAAAGTCGGGCATCCAGCATTTTTGCAAATCGGGCTAGCAAAGTTGTCAATGCATCTTTTCTTGCATGTACTAAATTCACCATTGCCAGTATTACATAAATCACCACAAGCTGCTAAAGCTGTCGCACAAGCTTGAGTTTCTTCTGCGTTCCGACAAGCATAGCCAAAGCTTACAAAAATTGTGAAAATTATGGCACAAATAAAAAGTTTAAAGTTCATCTCGGTACGGCGACAAAGTAAAAAGTGACTGAAATTTAGATTACTGCTTATTTTATAAACAGGAAGTGAATCAGTCTGGAATTTTCTTGGGTAATGTTTGATGTTTTATTTACATATTGTCAAATCCGAGTTAAATATGTCCTATTCGTTGTTTTCAATGGTTATAAGTTTTTAAGTAAATAATAAAGTCGACAGAAAAAGTTGTCAACAATGTTTTATAGATCTTTAAATGTTACCAATGGTGTAATCAAGGGAACGGGGACATTTTGCCAAGTTTTTGGAAAAATTGGAAAATTTCCCCCTCGGGTGACCAAGGTTTTTCCGATTTGAATATTTTTGAAAAAATTTCTAATTTTTTTCAACTTTTCAATAAAATGACTCATTAAAAAATCGTTAAAAATAAATATTTTGCAAAAAAACGTTTGTAAAAATGCCATTTTGGTTTGCCAAAAATGCAATTTTTTGGCAAAAGAGCCATTATAGGGGCCAGGGTTTGGATCACGGGTTTAAGACGTCCATATTGCCACTAAATAATTAATTTTCAGTCTGATCAATAGATTTTTTGCATCCTTTTTTATTCTTTTGAAAATTTTCAACAAAAAATAACGCCTAACTCGTATTTCCCGTATAGAAACCACCAAGTACCAAAAATTATCCAAATTTTATACTTATTACATGATACAAGACAACTCGACTCTGACGGAGATTGAACCAGCGCCATATGACACAGAAAATTTTTTCTCAAAAAAACTAATATACAGTCAACTTTCGATATAACAACCTCCCAGTTGAATAAAGAAACTTTATAGGGGTCTAAGGATCGGGGAAATTTCGAAATCGCCTTCAATCGGGAATCAATTCCCCGCTCGGAAAACCCTACAGGACAAAGTAAAAAGGCGTTTTTAGTTAAAATCGGGGGAGATAAAGCGATTTTTTCTCACCGGTACCCGCCCAGAATCCACCCCTTCTCTGAATCAGAGTCAGGAAAGCGTTTTCAGGCTTTGAAAATGCGCGCAATCGATTTTCGCATAGAAAAATAGCCTAGAACAAGTTTTTGACGGATTTATAGCGTTTTTGAGGGTGTTCCCATTTTTGGCCAACTTTTGACAGTCGTGTTAAATTGGGCCATGTCCAATTTTAAAAGAATTCATCAATTTTGGGCATAAAGAAAAATTTCTGATTTAATAAAATGTTATATACAGAGTGGCCCAAAAAAAGTGGCATTTGTTGACATTTTGGGACCCGGAAATTTATTATTCTAAAAATGGCCCTTATAGGGGAAATCGATTGCGCGCATTCCCGAACCCTGAAAATGCTTCCTGACCCTGATTCAGGAAAAATTGCATTTTCGAAGCAAAAATTGCCTTTTTCGCATGTTTATATGGAAATCGCTATTCTAAGGGGTAATTTTAAGCGAGGAATCAATTGCACATATTTTCGAAGCATAAACACGATTCCCTAATTCAGAAAATTACAATTTTAACTTCAGACACCGTTTTTCGTTTGTTTTGTTGTTGCTTCTTTGTTTTGTTGTTGAATAATGATTTCCAGATAAAAATGCGACAAAAGACAATTTTCGCTTCGAAAATGCAATTTTTCCCTGAATCAGGGTCAAGGAAGTATTTTCAGGGTTCGGGAATGCGCGCAATCGATTTCCCGCATAAAATTACCCCTATAAGGGCCATTTTTAGAATACAGGGTGGTGCAAAAAAAGTGGCAAAATGGTCATTATATGGGGGCATTTTTTCTAAAAACATCATTTCTAGGGGTAAAAATAGCTGAAAAATACGAATCCGGCGTCGAAAAAATTTTTTGATCCCTAAAAACCCCCTAAAATGGCAAAAAAAGAGTGTTTTTTGAGCCCAGATCATAAAAAATCGCTATTTTACATAGCCTTTTTTGTCATTTTAGGGGTCAAAAAATTTTTCGATGCCGGATTCGTGTTTTTCAGCTATTTTTACCCCTAGAAATGGTGTTTTTAGAAGAAAAATTTTTTGAAAAAATGCCCCCAAAATGAATATTTTGCCACTTTTTTGGGCCACCCTGTATATAAATTTGCACAATCTTTACACAATTTCTACTTTTTCTAATTAATCAATGTTAAAAAATTCTCATAGAACGATCTCTATAAAAATATATGCCGTTGTGCATATCCACTCTATGTGTCTGACTACACTGTCACTAGCCAAATAGCCAGATGACAATGGAAGAGATGCGTAAGAGCGCGAGTTTTTATTATGTATGTCGTCTGGCGAGCATGGTCGCCCAATGCGGTTTCGAGTTGAATAATATAACTTACTCGGACAATCTGTGATATTCCGCTGATCACATAATATTTTATTATTATTTTTTGCTTATTTTTAAAAGATGAATGGTGCTGAGAAAAGGGATAAATCTACAAAGCCTCTTTTATCTAAATTTCGTAAAAAGTAAGTGGCTTGAAAATTTTAAAGTTTTATTTGAAACAATAAACATTTTAGAAAATCCAAATTTTTTCTACTTTTATGATTTGTTTAGTTATAAAATATTTTTTTTAAATCGATTCTAAAAGTGAAAGTGGTCGCTAAAATTAGTTCCCATAACTTTTTAAGTTAATATTTAAATTTTTTTTAGAGATGAACAAGTTGTTATAGAAAAGATAAAAGGGAAAAAGCCTCCAAAAGTCTCTATAATTAAACTTGTAAGTTTATGTTTTTTTATACTTTACAACATTAAAAATTGGGGGCATTTTTAACAAGTTTGGGAACTTGACCGGTTCTTTGTAGAAAATTTTTTTATAAGAACCGGTCAAGGCGCTCGGAAAATCTCCGACTTTCCCTAGCGAACTGAATTTAAATATTACACGTAATACTTGTTTTAAATTTTTATTTTTTATTATTTAAATTTTTTTATTATAATGAGTAATGCCTTGCCAATTATATTTTTACACAATATTTCACAATTTAATATCCTGTCTAAAAATACCTTTTTGACATCAAAAATTTATTTCGCAAGGTTTAGCAATTTTCCGAGATCAGCATTAAAAATTTGAGCAAATAGTGTGCACACTTTGTTTATAAACAATCAAGAGTCCAAAGAATACAACTTCTGTCAAATACAGAACACAATGTGCTCAGAACACTGATATTCTGTGTTCCGAATACAGAACACAAAACACAGCTGTGTTCGTAACACTTTGTGTTCTGTGTTCTTAACCCATTTTGGACCCCTGAAAAAACAGGGTGTAGCAAAAAAACGCGAATTTTGCCAATTTTTGAGATCATTTTTCGAAAAAATTTTTTTTCTAAAAACATCATTTCTAGGGGTAAAAATAGCTGAAAACACGAATCCGTAAAAAAGAATTTTTTCGAAAAATGACCTCAAAAATTGGCAAAATTCGCGTTTTTTTGCTACACCCTGTAAAAAAAGTGAGATCAAAATGATTCATTTCAACGAACTAATCACAAATTTTATGACGTTGAATCTTGAGTGCAAATAAATATTTATAAATACTTGAATTATTGAATGACGAATTAACTTACATTAAATAAATCCGCAAAATAAAAAATCTGATAGGTAGAAAAAATATAAAAAGAAATCTGTTCAGATAATATCAAGGGATAATATGTTTTTCAGATAATGTCAGGGGCAGGGCCTTCGGCGCATATGAAATCTTCGAGCGTAGCTCCGAAAACTAATTTTTAGGCATTTTAAAATGAAATATTATTATTTTAGTAACTTTTTTATTTATTCTAGTAACTTTTTTCGGTACTTATGCACTATCCCCCTAGGCTGAAAAAAGGCTTAGACTTTGATTTATGATTAGGCTTAGGCCTAGGTTTTAGGCTTAGGCTTAGGCTTAGGCTTAGGATTAGGCCTTAGACTTAGCCTAGGCTTAAAGTTTAGCCTAAGGCCTAAGCCTAATCCTAAGTAGTGTTCGATCCCGAGTTCGGGATTGACCTCTTGACCGGGACGAGATTTTTCGGGATGGGCTATGGCAGGATTTTCGGGATCCAGGATGGGATCAATTCCCGGGATTTTCGGAACGAGGGGCTTAGGCCTTAGGATTAGGCAGATTTTGTTCAGCTTCGAAAATGCGCGCAATCGATTCCTTGCGTAAAATTACTCCAGGAAACTTTACCCCGGAAACTTTTTACTATAATTTTCATGGGTATCTCTCAATTTTATGCAGATATAAAATCAATAAGAAGTGCAGTTTTTTATTAACTTTCCTGTAACTTATAAAAAAAAAACCAAATTTAGTGGCGATATGCTTCCGGCAAAGACCTCATTCTGGTCATATCAGGAATTTTATGTGCAGCCCTCACGGGTCTTGGCTATCCTTTTATGTCTATTATTATTGGTGATATTTCTGGTTCTATCATTAACATAACCATATTTTTGGACACGCCAAGTACGAATAATAATCAAAATTATATAAAATCACGATTTTTCAGACACTATAAACGGGTCATATAATTATGAATCTCGTGCATATAACTTGGAAGAATTTAAAAGTGATATCAATCAAGATTGCTTACATTATGCTTATCTGGGTATTGCTATGCTCATTAGCGCTACTGCTCAAGTATGTTAGTATTAATAGAGCAGTTATATTTGACAAAGATCATTTAGCTAATGCCAAAAATCGATTAATAATCCGGGAGACCGAGCACCTTCGACGCTCAAGGGATCGTCCCAAAAATTTTTCGCGTTTTTTGGTTCAATTTTTTGATTTAAAAAAATGGAATTTTTAATTTTTTCCAGATGGGATACTCCCATGATTTTGGTGTCGTTTTTTTTCTCTAACCGAACTCTTTCCAAAAATCTAAGTCGTAACGGGATTGGACTTAAGGTTACAAAATTCGGTAACACAAACAAACAGACATTTCTCGTTTAGTATTAAACGATAAACAAAAAAATTTCAGGTCGCATGCTTTATGATCTCAGGTGAAAACATGGTTCATAAAATGCAAAAAGAATTTTTTAAATCTCTATTACGCCAAGACATTGGTTGGTTCGATAAGAACAGTAGTGGAACTTTGAGTAGTAAAATGTTTGAGTAAGTTCAAAATTCCTTTTTTAAACAAGCAATTTTTTTAGCAACATGGAGAGAATCCGAGAAGGTACTGGTGATAAAGTTGCTTTATTTGTGCAATTTGTTAGTCAATTTTTTGCTGGTTTTGTTATAGCATTTATCTATGACTGGAAGTTAACTTTAATTATGATGTCGCTTTCACCGTTTATGATCGCCTGTGGAGGATTTATGGCCAGGGTAAATAGGGAATATTACAATGTGGCCCCCAAAAACCGGATTTATGTGATTTTCGAACAAATTTTCGTCAAAAATTTTTTATTTGTCGAAAATAATCATATGTGTTTTTCTATTTGAGTTCAGGGTCCGAGGCCTCAGGGCCCCTCTCAGTCTGGGGCCTTTTGGGCCCCACGGGGGCTTTTGGGGGCCAGTGGGGGCTGAAGGTTATTTCAATAATTTTTTACTCTTTGATAAGTTCGGACAGCAAGTTAGACAACATTGAAACATTTTTTTTTTGATAAGTTCGGACATCAAGTTATGAAGCTTCAAAACAAAACAAATGCCGCGTTTCTTTGCGCTGTCTAATCTACCACACTTATCAGCGGCACTCCCGAGCGTTTTACTCTAGAGCAAAATAATAAAGGGCCAAAATTTTTAACTTTTCGTGAAATTTTTAGCTAATGTCAGCATCAGTCAGAAAAGAAGCAGAAAAATATGCAAAAGCCGGAGCCATTGCCGAAGAAGCATTATCATCAATAAGAACCGTTGTCGCTTTTAATGGACAAGAGCATGAATGTGCTAGATATGACAAAGCTTTAGAGGCTGGAAAAATTGATGGAATCAAAAAATCTGTTTATATTGGTACTGGGTTAGCATCGACCTTCTTTACCATATTTTCATCTTATGCTCTAGCTTTTTGGGTAGGTACTGGATATGTTGCTGATGGATATATTGAGCCGAAAACTGTGTTCACTGTAAGCTAATCTTGAGTATAAAAAATAAAATTTTAGGTATTTTTCTCAATTATGATGGGGTCTATGGCCCTTGGACAAGCTGGTCAACAACTAGCTGTTATTAGCGGCGCACAAGGAGCAGCATCAGCAATTTTTGAAGTGATTGATAGAAAACCTGAAATTGATTCACAAAATCTCAGTGGTGATAAACCAACAAATATTCAAGGAAGAATAAATTTCGAAAATATCAAATTTGCATATCCAGCTAGAGAAGAGATTACTGTTCTCAAGGGAATAAATTTTGAAGCGCTACCAGGACAAACTTTAGCACTAGTTGGGGCTAGTGGTTGTGGAAAGAGTACTATGGTGCAGCTTTTATTGAGATATTATGATCCAGTTGAAGGAGAAGTTAGTTCTGTTTAATCTAGATATCTTCTAGTCTTATATCTCGGGCAGAATAGTCTTTTCATATTTTAGTTGTTTGCTTAACAGTCGACTCTCGATATAGTGGCACCCCTCGGAAAAATCATCCAAACTATATCGAGAGTCGACTGTAAGATTCTCTCATAGATTCAACCATATAGCTCTTTTAGATAAAAATTGATGGCCATAAAATCACCGATCTAAACATCGAATATTTACGAAAATTAATCGGAGTCGTCAGTCAAGAGCCGATTTTATTCAATTTCACTATTGAAGAAAATATCAAATTTGGTAATCCCGATGTCACCCAATCTCAAATGGTAGCTGCTTGTCGGATGGCTAATGCAGACAGCTTTATAGCAAACTTGCCCCAAGTTTGTAAATTTGTGTAATTCCAAAAAAATCAAAATTTAGGGCTATAAAACAATAGTTGGTGAACGTGGTACACAATTATCAGGAGGTCAGAAACAAAGAATTGCAATAGCTAGAGCTCTAGTTCGTGAACCAAAAATTTTGTTGCTAGATGAAGCAACTAGTGCGCTAGATGCTGAAAGTGAAGCTGCAGTACAAGCTGCACTGGATAAAGTATATCTAACATTCAGGATTTAAATAAAAAATTTAGGCAAGACAAGGACGGACAACAATTATAATAGCGCACAGATTATCTACAATAAAAAATGCGGATCGGATTTTGGTTGTAAAAGATGGCGAAATTTTAGAAACTGGGAAACACAACGATTTAATTGCTAAACAAGGACTTTATTATGAACTTGTTAATTCTCAAGTATTCACAGATATCGATGAAGGAGGTAGTTTAAATTATTTCATAAAAAATAAAAATATGTTTAATAAAAAATACCCTGTAAAATTCTGAATTGCTGATCTGGGGTCCTAATTGCAAAGCACTAACCTTTTATTTCACCCAAAACGCAACAGATTTCCACCAGGTCTTCGCGATCGGTCTCGTGGAGTAAACGTTATCGCGCTTCTGAATTCACGTGACGCTAAACTAAACGGTCTACAATAGGGAAATAAGCGCGGGTGCAAACCCGATAAAAGTACCAAAACCGAAACTTTCTTTAACTTTATTTGTCTGAATTTCACAACCAAAAAATAATACAAAACCACAGTAAAAGTTTAGCAACACATTTCAGAAAAAATAAACATTTAAAGAAACGGAGCAGGGAAAGCTCTTTAGAGAAAGAATCTTTCCAAACTTTTGCTTTGCAAAACGCCGGCAGCAAGACTGGAAAGAAGTAAATAAATGTGGCATAGTATGAAAAACTAAATGCAAGGAACTAATTGAAAAACAGTTAGCACAGAGCTCGCAACCGTTGCACCAAAAGCCCTCTCACAAAAACACGACACGATAACAACGCAGTGCGCGATAAGAATGCGATACGAATAAAAAACAAAACGATAACGATGCGACGTAAAACGAAATGCGATAGATACAAATAGACTAAAAAAGAGATGACAGAATGAAATTATAAGGAACAGAGTTTTCGCGTTAATATACAAAACAATTCAAAACATAAAGAGATTGACTGTTAGCGTAGCGCTATAGCCAGTTAGCGGTAGCGCTATCGCTAGTTTATCAACATCGTCGATACACCTATAGCCAAGTGAAGGGGACTGCTTAAACCTCTAACACCTAACACGACAAATGGTTTAGGTTCGACTTTGGGCGGGGACGGTTTATTTTTGAACTTAAACAAAAATTTTTATAAAATTAAAGTTGTGTGCAGATTATTAACTTTTAGAGACAAAAGAAAAAGCTGATTTTATAAGACAAATTTCTGTAATTTCTCAACAAAGTCTCCCCTCTGCTATCAAGTCTCCTCGTCGTCGAACTTTATCTGACAATATTGCTGATGAAGAGGATGTAAAACCAGTCGAAAAAGAAGATATTGAAACGACGAAAAAGAGACTTAAAAAAGGTTTTCAATAATTTCGTAAATCAAAACAACCCTTTTTAGAACTCGAAAAAGAAGGCGCTAAAGAGCAAGATCTTCGTCAAATTTTAAAATATGCTAGACCTGAATGGATATTTTTACTTCTAGGAACTTGTACTTGCTTGATACAAGGAACAGTATTTCCAGCGTTTTCATTATTTTTTACTCAAGTGTTTCAAGTATAGTGGCATCATAAAAATTTTAGAAAATAAACATTTTTTAGGTATTTTCACAGCTGGATAAAGATAAAATGAGAAGTGAAGGTCATTTTTGGGCATTGATGTTTTTAGTTTTGGGTGTTCTTCAAGCAATTACTTTATTTGGACAAGTATTCATTAAATATAGTCGATGTTTTCTTTAAACATTTTGAGATCGCATTGATAATCAGGCGAAATCAGGAACTAAAAAATCTGTGTACTGAAACAAAAGCATAGTAAGATAGAAAATTCAAAATTCGTTATTTATGATAAGGATTCAATAAGCTATCGTTCGTCCCAAACGGATCGGTATATTTTGAATTTTCTGTTGTCCGATGATTTCGTTTCAATACACAGATTTTTTTAGCTCCTGATTTGCCTGAATGCGATCTCAAAATGTTTGAAGAAAAAATTAGATAAAAAAATTCTTAATTTTAATCACTAACAGAGTCATGTCCCTTGAAATTAAAACTTTAAACAACACTAATAATTGATCTCAAGGTTCCCAACAAACAAAAATTATAGGCATTCTTTTTCGGCCTCTCAGCAGAACGTTTGACAATGAGACTGAGATCGATGTTATTCAAAAATATCATGAGAATGGATATCGCGTATTTTGATATGCCAAATCATAGTAGTGGAAAAATTTCAACAAGATTAGCTACAGATACACCAAATGTTCGCTCTGTAAGATATTATTTAATTACAGCCAGGGCCAGAATCCAGGTTGGGGGGGGGGGTACCATTTAAAAAATATTTTCATTTAAAATGTTGAACTTTTTAAAGAAAATTGAACGTTAAAATTAGGTAAATTAAAAATTGATATTTTTGTGAAATTTGTTTGTCGAAAAATTAAAAAATCATAAGAGAGATTCTTATGTATTTTTTGGTAGGCCTTTGGCCGGTCAAAACATAAAGGGGTGCTCAGGGTAAACTTTTTTTAAATTTTCGGGTTTTTGGGGGTGTGAGCCCCTCATAACTACGCACCATTTCATAATTTAAACATTTTAGGCTATTGACTATCGACTTGGTGGTGTTTTTGCGGCTTTTGTCTCCGTCAGTGCTGGTGTTGGAATCGGATTTTGGTTTGGATGGCAACTTGCTTTAGTACTCGTCGCTATTTTTCCGCTAGCTGGTATAAGCCAAGCTTTAAGGATGAAATATTTACGTGGAACTTCTGGAAAAAATGCTAGGAATTATGAAAATGCCGGACGAGTAAAATTTTTTAATAGAGGGTCCAGACCTGAACCCCCTCGTTACAAAATTTTCGAAGTTGGCCTTTACTCCATCACGAAACCGGAGGGCAAAATTAATAATAAATGTCTTTGCGTATCAGCTCCGATATCTTTTTTTAATCAACTTTGAGGAGATGTCATAAAAGTTTTGAGGTTGCCCTTACCCCTCGCAAATTTTCGAAAATATACAGCCCTGCCTAGGTATAGTTTTAGCCTATTTTTTAATTAAATAATTTTTAGTTAGCTCTTGAAGCAATTGAAAACATTCGAACAGTCCAAGCTTTAACATTGGAAAAGAAATTTTATCAAATGTTTAGTGAACATTTAGATGGACCAAATAAATTGGCTTACAAAAAGGCTATGATGCAGGTAGGATCAAATACGCATTATAAACATTGCGTGACAAGGTTTCCCAAAGGTCAAGGTTTCCCAGTTGTGACAAGATTTTTCAAATATGTCAAGGTTTTCCCGACAGTGACAAGGTTTCTCAAGCTGGATATTTTTCTAATGGGGGCCTAAGCCTAAGGCATCAACCTGAAGTCTAAGGCCTAAGCCATATTGGGAAACCTTGATCGGAAAACCTTGACACTAGCTAGGAAACCTTGACCGTAAACGATTATAAAAGCCCATTTTAGGCCATAACTTATGGATTCTCTTCTTCGGTCATCTTCTTTATCTACGCTATATCTTTGAAATATGGATCATTTTTGGTGTTAGAACAAATTTTATTGCCCATTAATGTTATGAGGTAATTTAGAAAATTGTTAGAAAAGTGTTCAACACTCTCTCAAAAATAGAATATTTTCATGATTTGTTTCTGACTAAATTTTTTCTACATATTTTTGGTCTGAAAATTTTTTTACAATTTTACAATCATATCCATTTTTCAACGCTCTTAACTTAAAGGGGGATAAAAATTGGGGACTAATCTCTGAAAAAATTAGTACATGTTGGATTTTCGCTTCAATACATACCCTTATATCCCTGAATCAGAGTCAAGAAAGCATTTTCAAGATTCGGGAATGCGCGCAATCGATTCCCCACATGAAATTACCCCCAGAAATATGAATTTTGAGGAAGGAATTTCATAATTTTCGATTTTCGCTTCAACACACACATCTAATTCCCTGAATCAGGATCAAGGAAGTATTTTCACGCTTCGGGAATGCGCGCAATCGATTTTTCGCATGATTTTAACCCTATATAGGCTATTTTGGCAAAAAAAATTTCAGAGATTAGTCCCCAATTATTATCCCCCTCTAAGATTTTTTATTTATAGAGTGCTTCATGCAATTAGCTTTACAGCTGGTGGTATTGGTTGGGCAGCCTCTTATTTTCCAGAATATGCGAAAGCTAGACTTGCTGCAGGTAGTTTTAATTTGTTTGAAAAATTTTTTAAATTTTAGGCATTATTTTCAAAATGCTTTCGGAAAAGCCAAAAATCGACAGTTTCATGTTGGGTGGAAAGAAAATTGTACGTTTCTTCATCTTAAAAAAAACAAAAAATTTCTTTAGGACATTCAAGGACTTGTTTCTTTCAAGAACATAAAGTTTTCTTATCCAGAAAGGCAAACTATAACAGTACTAAAAAGCTTAGACTTAGAGGTTGAGCCAGGAAAAACATTGGCATTAGTAGGACCAAGTGGATGTGGCAAAAGTACGGTGGTGTCTTTGCTAGAGAGATTTTATGATCCTGATTATGGATATGTGGTAATAATTTATGTGAAAACATAAAATATTTTTAGAATTACCTTTCCCTAATCTACTGACCCTTTCCTCAGCCCGCTTTCCCAAAATCTTAATTCCAAAATAACTTTTCCCCTAATCTACTGATCCTTCACTCAATTTTAATTCAAAAATAGAACCTTTTATTTTTTTTTTATTAAGAAGACTATAGCTTTTTAGATATGTGTACAAACAAATTTTTTTTAACTAATGAATCTCAATATTTTTAGAACATCGACGACAGCGACCTCCGAGAATTCAACGTTCGGCATATCCGCTCACATATCTCTTTAGTCTCTCAAGAACCCGTTTTATTTGACTGCTCAATCAAGGATAATATTACTTATGGACTTGATTCAACCAAATTTTCTTTCGAAGAGATCGAAAACGTTTGCCAGTTATCAAATATCGATAAATTCATCAACGATCTTCCTGATGGATATGACACGTGTGTTGGCGAGAAGGGGACCCAATTAAGTGGTGGGCAAAAGCAAAGAATCGCTATAGCAAGGGCTTTAATAAGAAATCCAAAAATTTTATTATTGGATGAAGCAACAAGTGCATTAGATGCAGAAAGTGAAAAAGTGGTCCAAGAAGCATTGGATAGAGCTAGTCAAGGAAGAACGTGTATAGTGATTGCTCATCGTTTGTCGACTATTGTTAATGCCGATTGTATTGCAGTGATAAAAGATGGGGAAGTTATAGAAAAAGGTTTGAAAATTATTATTTTTATTCCTTACAGGGGCAATGGAAAACAACAATCGACGATTGGAAAAACCCGATAAATATTTTTTTAAATCGATGGGTTTCCAGCTACAAGTTGAAATTTTGACGATTATTGCTTCAATACACCCTCGATTTCCCTGAATCGGGGTCAAATACTCATTTTCACGCTTTGGGAATGCGCGCAATCGATTTCCCGCTCAAAATTACCCCTATATATGATGTTTTTAGAGAGAAAAATGATTTTGGCATACAACTTAAATAAAAGAGAATTTTTTGGTATTTTATATATTTTGTATGCCAAAGTCATTTTTCTCGCTAAAAACATCATATATAGGGGTAATTTTGAGTGGGGAATCGATTGCGCGCACTTCCGAAGAGTGAAAACGAGTATTTGACCCTGATTCAGGGAAATTGAGGGACTATTGAAGCAATAATCATCAAAATTTTAATTGTTAACCAGAAACCCGTCGATTCGAGGGTCTTTCTATACGAGAAATCGATTGCGCGCATTACCAAATATTGAAAACCATTATTTGACCTGAATCAGAGAAATTGAAGTTTAAAAATATTAAAGATAAGGCTCAAAATCCATGAAAAATTTTTTTCACACGAAATTTTGTGCCGTATACGATTTTTGGCGATACAATGTCAAACTGTCCAAAAAAGTGCCTAAACATTTTTTCGGATTAATATTTCTAATTTTCATCCAATTTTAGGCTTACTTTACGTTACTCGATCATTTTTCGCCGAAAAATTTTTTTGTCGAAAACCCGCAATGACTTCCCCCCTTTAAATGCTCTCAGAAATGTCTTAATGATTTAAAACTTTCTTTTAACAATAAACCAAAACAATTTTTAGGAACTCATGTTGAACTAATCAACAAAAAAGGTGTATACTATCAATTAACCCAGAAACAAGGATCTTACACTCGATCACATATAGATATCGATTAATTTATTCTAAAATTGATTTTTAAAACAATTGTGATTTTTTCTTTGTCATGTCACTTAATTTTTATTTTGTGATCTCTTTTTATGTCTTGATTCTAATGTTATTCGGTGATATTATTTAATTTTTTTAAACGCATAAATAATAAAATCATAATAAGCTGATTGCAACAAAAATTAAAGAAAATTCTTCAAAAGTAATTTTTTGAGGGAAAACGCAAGTAGCAACTTGAAAGTCGATTTTATAATTAACTACTTGCCTGATTTTTCTGACAAGGGAACCACCCCAGTTGATGGTGGAAATTTCGAAAAAGTCCTAGATATTCTTGTAGTGCATCCAGAGCTTGTAAAAAACTTGAATGAATTAGCTGATGAGCTGCGCACGTTTTACAACAAATTAACTTGCAAACTTTAATATTTTATGCTTGATACTTGAAGATCCGGTTCAACCATTGATTTGATGCAGAATCTCTTCTTTTACGCGGGGAATTGATTGCGCGTATTGCCGAGCCGCGAAAATTTTTTCAATTTTTCCCTTGGGGACTTCAAGGGATAAAAAATTTGAATTTTCAAAAAAGTTCTCCAAATCGGCTGATTTTTTGTACTCGGGGGTTTTTCGACATGGAGAACACTCGAATCTGAAGAAATTTTTTGATTTTGACCACGGGAAGTTACTCTATGTGAGGTATACTTTTCTCTGAATCAGGGTCAGAGAAGCATTCTCACGATTCGGCAATGTGCACAATCGATTCCTCACATAGAAAAACCTGATGGGGTCATTTTTATAAAGACTCGATGGAATCTGTAAAATCTTAAAACTTTCCTAACGACCCAATGCCGATTTAAAAAAAATTTGGGCACTTTTTTGAAATAGTGGCATCATCTATCTACCAAGGACCGACTCTTACAGAAATTGTCTTTTAAATATTTTTGTTACTTAGTAAGACTTTATTAAACATGTGTCCCATGTATTAAATCACAAAATAAATTAGGATCTGATCTTCTTTGCATGCTAAAGCAATGCTTGCACGCATGATATGTTTCGGTATAATCTTTCTTCATTTTGATAAATTCGATTATCACTGCAATTGAGTCGGCAAACTTTTTTGCACCCTCATCCACACCATATTTTTCTTGAAGATAGCGAAGAAGGACTTTGGCATATTTGTTACGTTCCTTTTCTATGAGTTTGTACGATTCTTTTGTGATCATTTGGCTTACTAAAATTTAAGAATTTTTTATAAAACCGAGAGTCGGCAACACGCAAACCCTTTTTAACATCACATGAAAAATTTTACTTATCATTATTTTTTGGTTTGACCTAAATGTCTCATTTAATTTTTAGGGGGTTTGTTTTGACATTGCGGACCCTCTCTTTTTTATTTGATAAAAACGCTATTTCGATTCAGGGGATGCTCCTGCACTATGGGTGATAAATTATTTATTCTTGATGGGGAATGTCCTACAATAAGCACGTTGTAAACTTTTTCTTGGTTTTCTAATGTCGGCAAAAATAGTTCAATTTCTTACCGGTATTAAAAGACGAAATTGCCCTCATCAGGCAGTACTGGATACGATCAGGCCTGATTCTGGCAAAATCTTGTACTTTGCCAGCCCTGAGGATGTATTCAATAGCTGAGGGGCTAAAATTATATGTTTTTTAAAAATGTTTTAACAGTTCCTTTTATTTACTGCAGGACAGTTGGTCGACCGGACAGTTGGCTGACTCGGACAGTTGGTCGACCGGACAGGGGACCTTAGGCCTTAGGCCCGAGTCAACCAACTCTCCGGTATTCGCAGAAAATTTCTATTTTCGATGAAAATTTTGTTGAAACCTTGAATTAAGGTAAAAATCAGTGCCACAGGTAAAAAATTTTGAAAAATGGTTGTTTATAAGCTGCAAATCTCAGAAGATTACGATTTTTCGTTTAAAAAATTTCAAATTTGGGATACTTTTTTTGAAAAATAGAAGTTTTGGTGAAATCCTTTAGCTACACCGCTTTGGTGGGAGAGGAAGAGGAGGTAGACCACAAATCTAACGTTATCTTTTTTAGACATAAAATTTACTTGGGTCTCGTATAAAATGGATAACTGCCATCCGGGTATAGAACAATTTCCGCGCCCATAGCGTAAGCATAATAGCTTCGAGTTAAATGTGTACTCGACACGACCACATCATAGCAGAGATTATACTAAAAAAATCTGATCTTTTTTATTGTTTTATAACTTACTTGATCAGTTAGAGGAAGATCTTTAAACATTGGGAATGTCTTGATATAGTCAACACTTAACAACAGATCAAGGAAAAACCATGCCTTCAATCCCATTGATCTCAGTTGAGTAGAAGTCATGTTTGTTTCATTTATGGTGTACCGTGGCCAAGTTTCGACTAGCTAAAAATTTTTTCTAATGAATAAGAATGAGAATACTAGTATACCCTATATTTATTAGTATCTCCAAAACTGGTATTCGCTTGAAGCATTTCATTTAAACTCATTTGCTCATCAAATGGAGAAAAATTTGATTTTCTTAAATACTCATGTTTTTCTTCAAGGTATAATAAATTTTGTATGGTAAAATCAATTTCATCTTGCAGAGTTCTTATAGTGTTGTTAACTAAAGGTGTAGCCTAAAAAGAAGTACATTATGTTGTTCAGTTTATAAAAAAGAAATTACTCTTTGTATAATATCAACAGTCGTTTCTTCTACTTTTTCAACGATTTCTACCGGTTCTTGTTTGATGTAAAGCTCTTCTTTTGGTTCTTTTTTAGATGGTGACAGGTTTCCAACAGCTAAAAAAAAGTTGTAGTTTAGCTTAAACAGTGAAAAATAGATCATGACTAGGGCTGGAGGGACCCCGAAATCGAGATGTCCATCAGACATGGCCAAAGAGGGGAGTCTCCCCTCCTAACCAATCCGGCAAAAAGGCCAAACATAGGACCAACCCGGCATCGGAGCGGCTGGGTTGGGTCTTTTTTTGGTCCTTTCTTATTTTGGAAAATTTTCGAAAAAAATGTAAGGGGGACCAAGGCAAATTTTTGACAATTTTAGGGACCCAACCCAGAACCAGATCTCCTCCCTGATGTCCACCATACATTATCAATGGGGGGACTGTCCCCCCCCCCCTCATGCAGCTAGCATCGAGCCAAAAATTAAGATTCATATAGCCTCGGAGTTCCAATTCTCAAAGCTATATAGCCGAGTCTCGGAATATATCCCAAAACATAAAAAATTGGGTGTCGGCTTTTTTTGGTCGACAACATATAGCCCCGAAGTAGCTTGTCCCCCCTCCTTGTTCATGTATGTTCCGATCCCACAAATGCCACTACTGTTTTTATACTCACCACTTGGATTCATTCCACTTTCTATACATTTCTTCAGCCTACAAGCTCGACAAATACATCTTGTATCTAAACTTTTTTTATACACTTGTCTTCTTTTTATTAATACCTTTAGTAATAGGACATTTGCCTCCTTTGTTGCAAACATATTTCCGTTTTCCTATAATCGCTCTTCTGAAGAATGTTTTACACCCATAACAGCTGGCAATATCATAGTGATAAGTATTCGTACTATCACCACAGATGAGGCAAATTTTTGGCCTTAATTCTTCTTTCGATGAGGATTCTAATGGTGAATATTGAAGCTCTATTTTTATATGATGGTTTTCTGAGGTTGGTACCATACTGGACTTATAAGTGCTGTAATAACTAAAAACTAAAAACGTTATTATTAAATGAATAAAAATAAAAAATGAAACATTTGAAAAATGGTAAATGCACACTCGTTAAAAATATCGATCAATTTTTATGCTGGAGGAAGGAAAAGAGAGTCCATGGAGCGAGCTCGTGTATACATTGGAAACATAAAATTCGTGCTTTGATCAAATAAATTACTCCTTTTACTTGTTGCTAGGTTTCAATTTAGCTTAATGCAAAAAATACATCGGAATCAATTTTGCAAAATATATGCTCAAATGTCATAAAGAAGGAAATTAAAAACTGAAGAAAATGCATGTGTACAGGCAATATATGCCGTATGTCTAGTTAGTTATTAGTCTTATTATTTGGTCCAGGCTCGGATCCCAGCTTATTCCAAAAGTTTTTGCATTTGCACTTTTTTGCATATGCCTAATTTTTTGTCTCTAAACTCTGTTTCCGATAGAATCCGCTTAAATCAAGAGTCGTGCATCTTTCAAGCAATATAAGGGGTCATCCAGATATTACGTAATCATGTTGGGGGGGGGGGGGTGGGGGTCGGCCCTTCTCAAAAATTGATTACTTTAGTGCATTTTGATCATTACGTTGGGGGGAGGTAAACCACCTAAAGTTAATTACGTAATATCTGGATGGCCTTTTATCTAAATTTATAGTGCCTTTTCCTATAAAAAAATTTTGTTCATAGTGTTTTGCTTATAGCATCTTTTTCATAAAGGATCTGCCTATATAAATTTTGTTCTTAATGAATTTTCCTACAACAGCTACACACACGGAGAATTTAACTAACCCGATGTTATAACAAATGATGCAACAAAACGAATTACCTGATGTTACAAAAATTCGATGTGACAAAAAATATTACAATTTAAAAAATGTTTAAAAAAATTAAATGTAAAAGAAAAATAATTTTTCAAAATAAAACATAATCAGGTGCGCATGACATAATCACAAATTTAAAAGTCCTTTTGTGTAAAACTGACTACACGCGTCATTGCCGCAAATTATCCACGTAGAGGAAAGAGAGAATGTGTACAGTTTGGACTTAAATAATCCGCCCGATTAATTTTAATAATTGTTTTCTTCATAACAGAAATTTTCGCACAAAAGTGATATTCTACAAGGTTGTTGCCGAGATCACGACTAACAACTTTGTAGGAGATCACTTTTTATACAAAAATTTCTGTTATGAAGAAAACAATTCTTAAAATTAATGGGGGCAGGTTATTTAAGTCACCCTGTAAAATGCTAGTTAACCTAAATATAAAAAGATCAAGAACGGATTTAATATAAAACTTCCTTAAATTCATCGAAAAAAACAGTGATATTTTTGGCAAATTACAATGCTGAAGCTGAAAATTCTCAGAAAATGAAAAATTTTGACAAAATAATGATATAGTCTTTTTCATGGGAGAGAAAATTCGTAAAAAAATTAAAAATAGAACGCTAGGAGAGTTATTCTCGGAGCTCTCAGAAAAAAAGTTCTCGGAGCAAGCTCGAGGAGAGTTTGGAACAGAGCGTTCGGAGCGGAGTGCTAGGAGCGTTAGATCTCTGAGCGGAGCATTCAGAGAGAAGCGGAGCGCTTGGAGCAATTTTTCGGAGCAAGCGCTCAGAGCGTTAGGCTCGAAGCGGAGCAAAACGCTTTGAGCGTAGCGCTCGGAACGGAAAATCTTCTCTCCCATTCGAGCGCAATCGATTCCAGTTTATATAAAAAATAAAGGTTTTAATGGATCGAAATAAAAGATTAAAATCTTTAGAACTAATCGGAATACGAACCCGTGCCACTAGAATGTAAAACCAACATGTAAAATATACATTTAAACAATCAATAAACATCAAACAAAAAAATCTAGAGAACAAATCCCAAAAAAAAATTTGTGCATTGCTTCCTTTTTGTAGGTACATTCTAGTGAATCAAAGTAAAAGATTAATGATTAAAAAATTTTATCGTCATGGAAACAGTGCAGAAAAGTAAACCTATTTGTTTAATCAAGAAACTTTTTTCTATTGATTTTCTTCAACTCGGGAAACTTGAGTAGCAATTCTTAGAAACTCTTACAATTTCTTGTCCAAATGATATGATATTTAATTAGGTTAATTAGAACTTTTATTTATAAACAAAAAATGAAGATTCTATAAAACACACAAATTAAAATTTTATATTTTTAAGTACAAAATTATATGCATTAACAGCCCCTTATTCATAGTCTAGTTTCATGGTGGGGTGGGGGGAGTTTGTATTATCGATCCCTCGCATAAAATTACCCCCTGGAAGGTTGATTTTCAAATAAAAAATGATAGATTTTATTCTCGATGAAATTTTGAGAAACCCTATTATTTTACGACCCATTAGTTTGTCCACGTATAGCATCAAAATAAAACCGACCGTGGTAGCTAGTTCACAGTCGGTTTTGTTTCTATGGAGCGTTTTTGTTCTTATTGAGCTAGTTATAATAAAGATCAAACATCATATACCAGATACTAATAAACAAATTGCGTTGATAAATTTTATTCTTAATTATTACAGCTGGGCACAAAAAATTCATACATTCTCGCACACTTGAAAGATCAGGGTCAAAAAAAATCAGGAACAAGACACTCAATAACGTCTTAAACGAGAATAACATACGTATTTGTATAAAGCAAACTATAAACACGGAAGAAGAAAATGAAAAAAGTCCTGGCAAACGATATCGACAAAATGAAGTGGTGTGGCCAAAATTTTTAACTCAAAAAATTTAATTCAGGAAAGAGACTGTCATTTTAATGGTAAAGTTCTAGACCCAGATCTTCTGTGTAAAACTGATACTGATCTTATAGACAGGGTGCACAAAAACCGGAATTTTGTGATTTTTTCAAAAAAATTTTCAAGTTTTTTAATTCTTACTAAAATATGGGGATTTCTAGGTGAGAAATCGATTGCGCGCATTGCCGAACCTTGAAAACGCTTCCCTGACCCTAATTCAGAAAAAATTGTGCCTTTGCAGCGTAAATAGGCTAATCCAAATGAGGGAAGCGTTTTCAAGAGTTTGTAATGAGTGCAATCGATTTCCCGCATAGATGATTCTGAATTTTGGAAAAATTGCAAAATTCCGTGTTTTTTGAGTAATGAGTGCAATCTATTTCCCGCATAGATGATTAAAAATTTTGAAAAAAACACAAAATTCCGTGTTTTTTGACACGATGTACAAATGTTAAGAGGCGATGTCTCGAAATATCGAAGATAGTCCTTAAGGGGGTAGGACTACGCCAAAAAGTGTTGCTACAAACTTGAAGCCTAGATTATTTTTATGTACCTAGTGAGTGATTAACAAAAACATATAAGTTAGCCTTTAAATTTATAGAAAAATCGAGATGTCATTTTCGCAAAAATCGTCATTCGGACCCCCATAACTTTTTTTCTACTGAAGCGTTTTTAACAATTTAAAGCAAGCTTTTATTGCCAGTCGTCCCCCTTTCCAACGACACCTCGACTATAACCTAAGATAAATTCTATCCTATAACTTGCTTAACAACCGCCGTATGAACTTAATTGATTGTTAAATATAATTATCTTAGCTTGTTAATAGTTTTCGAGAAAAGTGACTTTCTTTTCAAATATAACGATTTTTGACTACACCTCCACAAAGGGGTGGAATTCCATCCCCCAAACACGCTGCACTCTCACAGAAATGACGATCACTTCGCAATTTTTCCACCCCAATCTGTGTTTTTGACCCCCTTCAAAAATTCACTATTTGAGCTCTAGCTCAAAATTTTCTGAAGATGTAGATATCGAGCCGCACATAAAAATAAACGAGAATTCCTGGTCGATATCTATGAACAAGTCCCTTTTTAGTAGCCGAATGCCACAAATGAAAGCATGTAGAGTATACTTTTAGGATTTTTGTTCAAAATCGAATTTTTGACCCTCAAAATGAGTTTTCCAGAGAAAGTGATTTTCTACAAAGTGTTTCCCATTTTATATTGAAATGACCCCTCGTGATCGATTTTTTTGTTTCCTGTTGTAAAACAGAAAGAATTGATATGCTATTGTGAAGTGATAAGGAAGCCGCCCGTCAGATCTGGCAAGTTAAGCAACGTTGGACCCGCAGGTTCGATTTCCATTAGGATAAAACTTTTGATCTTCAAAAATTTTTTTGAAAAAAATGGAGCAAAATTTGTACCAACTGCACCTTTATGATAGATTTTAAATGCTATTTCCGGAACTTATATAATCTGTTTGATAATGATTAAAAAAGTGATAGAGAAAAAAGAGAAAGAATCACAAACTATTCTCATCCTAAAAACATGAACCAAAAATGGCGTTTTAAATTTTTAAAGCACCATTACAGTTTTGAAAATTTTATTTTATCTGAAAGTTCACTTTCAGAAATAATTTAGGGACTAATCTCGGTCGAAAATTTTTTGCCAAAACAGCCTATATAGGCCTAAAATCATACGAAAAATCGATTCGCGCATTCCCGAAGCTTAAAAACGCTTCCCTGATCATGATTCAGGGAAGTTAGTGCATGTTGGATTTACGCTTCAATACACACTCTTATTTCCCTGAATCAGGGAAGCGTTTTCAAGCTTCAAAAATGCACGTAATCGATTCCCCGCATGAAATTACGCCCAGAAATATGATTTTGAGGGAGAAATTTCCAAATTTTTCGATTTTCGCTTCAATACACACAACTATTTCCCTGAATCAGGGTCAAGGAAGCATTTTCACGCTTCAGGAATGCGCGCAATCGATTTTTCGCATGATTTTAGGCCTATATAGGCTGTTTTAGCACACACAAAATTTTTTCGACCGAGATTAGTCCCTAATTCTTACCCCTTCTTTAAGAAAAAATGATTAAAAATGGATCAATTATGTATAAAGAATTGATATTTTGGAAAAAGCTTTTCTAAAATTAAATAATCATATGTGACGCATTTATTTTTCCCGTCCCTAAAATTTCATACAATTTATTCTTTTTAAATCTTTTTTTCATAAAAAAGTCACCATAAAAATTAAGACCCAACGTTCTCTTAAATAATCAATAAAAACGGTCTATGTATATACACATAAGAATGCAAATGAAATAAAATTTCATGTTGTGTGGTAGAAACAGAAATGTTTGTTCACCAGGTATATATCTGTATCACAGAGAAAAATGGAGAGAAAGTAAGTACGAAAGATCAAATCAATACGCGTCAATTTCTGTTTTGGGAGTTGATGACGCTATGCAGCAATGCTGGACCACTTGAAAGAAAATTATTTGAAATAGGACGAAGGAATGAGACACATTAAGATAACAATTATTTAGATAATTAAAGGATACTTAAATTTTATCCCTCTTTACAAAGAAAAATGGGTAACTAAAAAATAAGTTTGTACATCTAAATGTACAGGGTGGACCAAATTTTTCTTACTCTAAAATTTGCTTATAACTTTTTTTAAATAAATCCGTTTTTTATAATTTTGGTTTTAATTTCATCCAGAGACAATAGGAAAACGATTCCTGGCAAAAAAATCGAAAAAAAATTTTCGAAAAAATTTTTTTTTGCTTGGTTCCTCCTTAGGTTCTTATTCAATTTAGGTTCTTATTCAATTCAATTTTAAAAGGCACATCGAAAATAGGCTGCTTGGCTGGTTGGTTTTGCTCTCGCTTTCCTATGCAGAAGGCTCAGGTTCGACTCCCTCCTGAAACACAACCCCTAATTGTCGGATACTTTTCACTATAACATTTGTTATGAACATCTATACATCGAGATCTTGGTGTCCTTTTAAAGCTCACGTTCGTAGCTTTAAAATGACATCAAGATCTCCGCGTATGGATGTTCGGATCAACAGTTATGGCGAAAAAAGTATTTAGATATATCTTTAGGAAGGTGGATAATTTCCGCACATCCTGTAGTTTATATTGCCTAAAATCAAAACATTTCTAAGAAATCAGACCCATTCGGAA
Organism: Acrobeloides thornei; assembly: GCA_034699885.1. Classification (NCBI taxonomy): domain Eukaryota; kingdom Metazoa; phylum Nematoda; class Chromadorea; order Rhabditida; family Cephalobidae; genus Acrobeloides; species Acrobeloides thornei. Next base: position 25,530 of record JAQGCP010000040.1, read on the forward strand.
TCCTGTCTTTAAATAAATTCGCATTTCCTAATAGTGAAGTAGTTAGAGCCCCAAGAACGAGAAGATGTCGTAACTCACAAGAAACACTATCAACTTGATATCCTCCAATTTTGGCGCAACCGGGCGCAAAGGATTTCTAATACCCAACTTGATTATAAAATTTTTGGAATTTTGGACCCATACATCTTCCCGGCCGAGATATGAGCTTTTGACATATATGCATTCAATTGCATTTCTTATAGACGAAGGTAAAATTCATATGCAAATTCCGTCTCGAAGAAAAGCAATTTAACGCATTTGTACGCAAAATCTCATATCTTGGTCAAATTATAACCCTGTTAGGGTTAATTAGGATGAGGGAAAACTGAATTTAGCTATAAAAACCAAATGTTTGGAGCTAGTTCACTTACAAGGGAACGACTAGTTCTGCCACATTCAGATTTTTTATGAGACCTATCTCAAAAAATCGGGAAAAAATAGTATATTAAGATAATACTCCAATTTTCCTATCACGAGATATTGAGGTGAAAAGTTGCAAAAAAAAATCATTATAATTTTGTGCAAAAAGTGTTTGACCCATGTGGGATTCGAACCCGGCTCGCATAGGGTAAAAGTCAACGACGCTACCAATTGAGCCACAGCGTTTGCGCCTGTCTCATCAAAATCGGAGGGTGGCAAGTTGATAGTGTTCCTTGTCAATTTTGAAAAATGAGTATTTTTGGAGAAAAATTCAAACAAAAAATTCATACTTTGTGAAAGCATTAACAAAGGCAGTAATGTTGAAAAATGCGTCAGCATCAGCCATTTTTTTGTATTAAACAATTTATGGAACCTCGATTGTGCTTTCACCATTACCAATCTAAAGAACAGTGAAAAGAAAATCGAGTGTGCAAATCCTGTTGCGGCTAGAACAAAAACATATGACATAAAATAAACTATTATTGTGCCAAAGTATTGTGCTAGCCCAGCCGAATATCAAATAAAATATGGGAGCAAAACAATGGGTTGCCAAAAGCTGAATGTAAATTCAACAAAATAGCTCCAGGTAATTTGGTTTAGGATAAGATATTTATACGTTTTTATAGACTTATTGGATTTTGTAATAATAACGTATAACATTAGGATGTAACAAGTGGTAGTAATGATGAAACTGATATCCATATATAGGCTATACGTTTTTACAATAGCTGGATTATGTAGATCTTCGACTTTAAGGTCAGAAAGATTCATTGTTGGAGAAAAATGGAGTAAACACACAAATTTTTATTTATAAGTTATTAAAAATAATTTTCCATACATCACATTTATTAGAAATATATCCAAAAAATTGTTGTATTCAGTAAAAATTTCTAAGTTGATTTAATTACATGTAACAGGCAGCCCACAGCATGTTAAGTAATCGACTTTCACGAAAGTAATTTTCTTTCTTAGTTGATTAAATAGTCCAATTGGTATAATTCCAATTCAAAGAAAACAACA
>JAQGCP010000041.1:0-26846 GCA_034699885.1 Acrobeloides thornei
GTAGATAATCTTGAGCATAGTCCCGGCTACTGAGGTTTCACTTAGGTAGAAATCTGGGAAAAGTCCATTATAGGGAAGTCGGTTGTTTATCACGTACTAAAAATTATTTTTCGAAAACAAATTTTTATAAATTGATTGAATATTTCACTTTTCGAGAGTCTTTTGTATCTTACAAGGGAAAGTTTCCAACTGTTAGATCGCAATCGATATCAAAACCGGCCTAAAAATATTCTACATGGTCGGTTTATTGGGAAAAATAAACAAATTTTTCCTCGTGAGGCCATCTAATCAGAGTTGGATAGGGTTGATCCACACTACACCACACCACCCGGATGGTGGTGTAATGGTGCGGTCGGGGTGGTGTGTTGGTGTGGTACCACACTACCGACTACACCACACCACCCTTTCCATCTCTGATTAGATGGTCTCACGGGGAAAATTTTTTTATATTTTTCCCAATAAATCAACCATGTAGAATATTTTTAGGCCGGTTTTGATATCGATTGTGACCTAACAGTTGGAAACTTTCCCTTGTTAAATTTTCCGGGGGGGGGGAACTGATACATATAAAGTCGCATAGCTTTATTCGATCGTTTCATTCGTATCGTCCCATCCTCTTCGTTTCATTAGAGCCTATGCCTAGATTGTGAGTCGCCATCGTTGCAGAGACAATCGCGGGTGAATTTTGATTGTCTATTACAATGAAAACGTTTGCATCAATATCATTTCCCTCATTCAATAACAGCCGTTTACCAAGGCGAGTGATAAGCCTTACACCATTAACAAAAAAAACTTACTCCAAAATAGTACAACATATCGGCTATTGCTGTCAATAGGAATAATTTATAGAATCCATAATCAAAGCATTGGCTCTTGTTCCATATCTGAACTAGAAGAAAAACAACTATAGAAATATCAAAAAATGCAAAAGGTAGATCGAAAACAGTTAGAAATATTTGGATGAAGTCCGTCATTTGACCGTATGCCAAGATAAAGTGAAGTTGAATGTAAAATCGTGATTTTAATCTGTTTTTCAACAAAAGATTGAGATGTACTTTTCTATATTTTATAGTTGAAAAAGAAATTTCATTGTTTTATATGGTTATTGGTTGTAGTCTACATTAAATAAACGTGGGACGATGTGAAAGAGCTTATTCATTTCTTAGTAAATGTACCTGACAAACAGATTTATCACGAGATTTCGCATAATTCCAGGAATCTTTTATCGAAAATTGAAATTTCGAATGGATATGTTTTCAAAAACATGCGACCGACAAAAGAACGTATGACTAGATAAAGTGAAGTTGAATGTAAAATATTGTGATTTTAATCTGTTTTTCAACAAAAGGTTGAGTGTTCCAGGAAGCATTTTCACGCTTCGGGAATGCGCGTAGAACGATTTCCTGCATAAAATTACTCCTAGAGGGTTGTTAAAAAAATTTTCTACCCGGCCGTAAGTTGGACCCCTTTAATATCAGCAATTAACACCATCATGATGTTCTGCCCAAAATTGGTGTGAATCGTTGAGACCAAATATTTTGAATCAAATGTTTTGTGTTTACAAAGTGTTAAAAAAATTTTTGTATGACATAAACAAATTAACATGTTGTACTTAAGAGACACTTTCTCGACGAGTCGAAGATGGGCCCAAAGGCCAGGCGACAAAGTTTGTAGGTTCTCGCCCGACCAGTTTTTGAGATATTTGGTTTTGACTTTCAAATTAATAATTTTTTAAATAACTTCTTTGCAGTGGTTGCTTGAAAAACAAATTCTATCTAAAAATCCTACCCAAATTTTCGGGCATCTCAGTTCTTTTCTCAAACCTAAAAACGCAAAAATTGGTATTCTCTTAGATAATGACCAAATTGTAGTTAATCCCAGAGAAAAAGCAGTGACATAATTAAGTGGCGAGTATTGGGAGGCTCACCCTCCATTCTTCCCGAAGGGTTGGAAAAATTTTTAATATATAATGATCCCCCTTATGATTTTTTCAAAAAGTTCATGAGAAAAATTGAAAATTTCCAAGTGCTCACCCCCAGCGTCGTAATTTTGGTCCAGATTTGGGGGAGGGAATTTTGGGTTTGGGTGGAGGAAATTTTTCACTTACAAAATTTTCATTTTTCTCTAAAAACTTTCCAGGTTTGGGGGGAAGTTTCCCCATGCCTCCATAATTACGGCGATGCTCACCCCCTTCATGCGCTGAAATTACGCCACTGCTTCTTTGGTTAAACATTCTTTCCCCCCAAGCCTGTTGAACACCGGATCAAAAATACATAGAGGTACATATCCATATGTGTACCCTTTTGTAGTAAATTTTCTAAAAGTATTGGATTGTACCATAATTTTCGGGCTTTTGAAAAAATCGAAATTTCAAAAAGTTCTCCAAATCGTCTGATTTTTTATACTCGGGGTTTTTCGACATGGGAACTCGAATCTGAAGGAATTTGTTGATTTTAACCACAAGAAGGATTGGAAATGCACGCAAACGATTCCCCGATAGAAAAACCCCTAGACAGCCGTTTTTTCGACGAAAATCCGAATGTTGGTTCACCCTTGATTAGTATAGTAAAAACTGCAACGATTTTTTCCTGCCGAAATTTATGTTAAGAGCTGGAAGCAAATTTTAAATCTGCACCAATATCGCACTTCTACAGGGTGTTCATTTTAATTAGCACAATCTCAAACTTGATTATATCTTCAAATTTCCTGCCAAAAACAGTGATCGACCACTCATTCGAAAGCTCTACGTTTGCCATTTTATATAAAACAAAAATCAATTTATCAAGTTTATTTTTATTCCAAACACGCATGTTTGATTAACATACCCATTTTTAGCTTTAAAATGTCATTGTCTGACCAAGAAAAAGCATATTTTGTGCGATTGTTGATCGAAGAAGGCTATAGTTTCGTCAAATTTCAACGGAGAATAAGAAAAGAACACGAAAGGCATGCAAAAATGCCAAATAGATTTACATTACGTCATTGGGATGAGAAGTTTGCAGAAACCGGATTGGTCGGAAGAAAGAAAAGCGAGAAGAAAAAGTCAGTTTTTGAATTTTTCATTGACTTATTGGGTTTTTTAGGACTGTGACAACTCCGGAGACTATTCAAGCTGTGGAAAAGGCATTCACCAATAAGAACATGTCTATCAGACGAGTTGTTACTGGCCTTATGCTTTTTCCTGGTCAGAAAAAGCATAAGTCATTTTATTCCTTTATCTGAAATTGTCATCATGGCGCAATGGATAGTGCGGCGATCTTCTTTTTTCTTCCTTCGGCCGGAATGTGGAGAGGGAGCCACCCTGGTTTCCCCTAGCTACTCCACCGTCTAGCCGACATTTTTTAAAATTAAAATCTTAATTTAGTGATTTGCTAAGTGAATACATGCAAGTTTACCTACATATTGGTTATACTACGAAGTTTGATCCTAACACCAATAAATCATCGAGCCGCCATTCCACACTGATTATTGTTGAAGAGATATCGATCATGTAGTTCACATCAACTCCGCTGAATTCGAGAAGAAAGGTACTAATCAGGGAAACAAAACTGTCGCGACATATCGTGATAAAGAATAAACTTTAATCTCTTGAAATTTTTTACCTTTTTTGGTCATTTTAGGGTTTGTAATAGCCCAGATTTCGATTCTAAAATAAATTTGGGGTGATTTTCTTATAAAACTTTCGAGTTCCGAAAAGACGGTCCTTATATTCAATCTACGACCGCATTTTTTGTGTATAATTTTGGTCTTTTTTCAGGCATGGACATTTTTGTAGCAAACTATGATGAGTTAACGAAATTTTGTATCTTCTCAAAGAAAAACTATTGCGATAAAGAAAAACATCAGGTGGGTATTTTCAAGCATTTTATTATTTTTAAAAAGGCGGATTCTTTATAGATCGCCGAGACGAATAAAATAACACCAAAATTATCCAATTTGAACATAATTTGAAACGAAAACTCTGATTCATATGAATCAGGGTTTTCGTTTCAGTAACCCAAAATTTCAGTAACCTTCTTGGAATTTCGCCCGATTTTAAGATTGAAAAAGACGATATGAAAAAATTCACAGTCTCTAAGATTTTGCCTTGTTACAAAAAAATTTTCTCTGGATATGAAGATACGTTAGAATATGCTGGTGCCGCTGAAGCAGATGAGACGGTGTTTGAGGTATTTTTTTCAGCTAAAGGTTTAATTTTCAGGAAGACGATTTAATTGAAGAATTTTGTGACGAAATTGGGCTCGGTTTTGTCCTTGTGAGCAATCTATAGAGCATTTGCATGCCGTTATCAAGAACGATATGAGAACCTACTCAGCCATGAAGAAAGAAGATCTTTTCCTACAAATTGCCACGATTCAAACGTTAAGAAATTTTGCTACGATACAAAATCCTTGTAGATATTTGTTATTTTATATGTTTTGATTCATTTATGTATTTATTTGTGCTATATTTCGTGATTTCATAAATTTTAGTAGTTAAAGTTTGAATCATTTTTAAAGTAGTAAAAACGAGCTTAAAAACAGAGAATTTTTTTGAAAATTGCGTATCCTAAGCTTAGGCCTAAGCTTAAACTTAAGCCTAGGCTTAAGCCTAAGCCTAAGCCCAAGCCTAAGTAAAACAGTTTCAAAACAATAAAACAGTAACATATATATTTTGTTTTTACTTGACTAAAAATAAATTTATATAAATTTTTCGAGCTTAAATGCATATCACAGATTCTATTTTATTCAACCGTTTCAAAACAAACGCCGACGAAAAGTCAATCATTGTATTTTTCCTATTCGTTCAAAAGGCCATATTATATACTTAGCTTCAGCTTCAATTAGCCCTCTTGATACCTTAAAAAGATTTATAAGATCTTGAAAAATTATACTAACCGGACCATATACAAAACTATCATTTCCAGTATCGCGGTTATCGGATACCATCCTAAACATTGAATGTTAAGTGACGTTGTCCTGAAAGGTCGAAGATCCCAGGCGACAAAGTTTGAAGGTTCTCACCCGACCCCGACTAGTATTATTTTTTTTTAATACTCGGTGAGTGAATGCAAACGCCGGTGGAATTAGCTCCGTAGCCTTCGTGGTTCCGTAGATACGCATATGGGCCATTTGGCTATAATTCTATTTTTTCCTAAAAGTTTTAATTGACAAAGTGTCAAACGCAATTATCTCAAAAACTGGTCGGGCGAGAACCTTCAAACTTTGTCTCCTAGCCCTTGGGCCCATCTTCGACTCGTCGAGAAATTGTCTCTTATAGTATAACAGTACCAGAAATGCTTTTGAGGTATAGTTGTGGTTTCCATGGATTTGGCTCGAACAATATCACCAGATTTGTATTTTAATCGTTTTATATGCTTTCGTCTTGGATCTCGGGGATATCTAAAATTCATCGGATATTTCATTTTGATCATACATGGGCAGCACCCCAGGTGGAATTTTCAAAAAACAACAACCCTCTTTGGTTCCCCTCCCGATGAGGTTAAAAAGTTGGCGACCAAAAAAAAGATTACACATAAATATGCTGCTCTAAGAAACCTACTTGTCGACTATTAATCCTCAATGTGTCGGCCTTCTGACCCACATTCTACGCCCTCCCCCAACCCTCTCTTGACTCCTACCCACAACCCTCCTTTGATCCCGACCCACAACCCCAAGGTGAAAAACCTGGGATCTGCCCATGTATGATCTTGATACCTGATAAAATTTCGCAATTACATACTTGAAAGAATAAATATGATCCCTTTTTGGCTCACCAATCCATCGACTCATCCATACAACATCATTCTTCCACCATCTTCCATCACCGCCACGCAATGTGGGCTTGAACAAAATAGTATATTGTCACTCAAAAAATGATACCTCCATTGAAGTTCCAACTACGCAAGAAGGATATGCAATGGTGTCAAAAAATGCGATCGGTACACAAATAGTTCCAATCGCAGCACCAATTTTTTTCATTACGTTCATGATCTACAGATCGCTCAAGATGAATATAGCAACTTCTAAAAATTCATATCTCCACAACCATAAATCCGATTTTGATGGTCAACCACACGTTGGATAGAGGAGATCTGGGAGTTGTTTAGGGAAAAATTTTACTGACAAATTTTAAATTCTATCTTTCGTTTAGAGCAAAAATACAAAAAAGGGCTAATTTTTTTAGAATTTGTGCTCTAAAAACTCGAATTGAAAATCTTTTTCAATAAAATTTTTTCCTAAAATACTTTCAGATCCCCTCATCCAACATGTAGTCGACCATCAAAATCGGATTTATGGTTATGGAGCTATGAATTTTCAGAAGTTGCTATATTCATCTTGAACGCATGGTAGTTTATTTTTATATCCTCGAGATCCAAGACGAAAGCTATAACAAAAATATTTGGATGAAACATTACTTATTCAAAATCCATTTAGAAATATTTATTTATTCAAGTAAAGACAAAATACATGGAAAAAGTTTAGATCAAATAAAGAATATCATACATGGGTGGGGTGCCATTTTTGATTAAGTTTAGACCCGAATGACGAAATGATTAATCATAAATAAATTTCTTCTGATTCTTATATCACTGTTCTTCTTTCACAATAATGCTCAATATCATCCAATGTTAAACGGTTCACATACATTTCTAAGCACTAAAAATTTTTATTTATATCAGAGGAAGAAAGTTCGGATAACGTGAAAAATTTTTTCTGGAAATGACTTCTCTAGGGATAAAAACATGCAGGGAATCTGGATTTGACATTTTCAAAGAAAAAACACTTTCCTGATTCAGGTAAGGCCTGAGTATTGAAGCGAAAAGTCGAAAAATCGCATTTTTGAGACTTTTTGCTTCAATACACATGCCTTTCTTGAATCAGGAAAAAATTTTTTTCGTTTCGTAAATGTCAAATTCGGAATTCTTGGTCTCCAAGAATTTCGATCATTCTTACTCATAACATAACTACCTTTTGAAAATGAAGAGCAATCATAGTTATTTGCGATTCATCGAAACGATCCTTCAAACAACTTGATACGATAGATAATATGTTCGGTCGCGGCTGAGCCTTATTGTCAAGCATAATATTCACTTTTATTCCATCCCGAATTCCCAATACTTCATTGCTTTCTAAATTCCATAGTATTTTTTTCGAAAAAATCTGATTTTATACAGACGTGCATAACTATAGGTGGACAAGTAGCGAGAGACAAGGTCATTCAAATAGGATATGTTTTACGATTTAATCTATCCCCTTCAATCGCAATAAGAGAGGGGATGAAAGGCACCAGCACCGAGCGAAAGGCACCGGCACCGCAATACCTTTCACCCCCGGCATCGTCAAAATTTTGGCACCGACACCGTTCATCCCGAGTGCACATAAAAAAGCACCGGCACCGGTAAAAATGTTAAGAAAAGCGCCCATGGGGGAGGGGGGATAGCCCTCCCTCCAACTTGTCCACCTATATCCCCTCATAACCCTTTCAACCAAAAATTTTTCTAGTCACAAATTTAAAATCTACCTTTTAGCGTTTTTCCATTTAAAATAACCTTAAATGCATTCACAGGCAAATTCAAATGGCAAGATAGATCATTCAACAAATCAGAAGTAGTCCAATGTTCTTCGACCTTAAGAATTAAAGAAATAATAGCTTTAAAAGGGGTGCATTTTACAACCATTTGGGAGAAAAAAAATTTCCGTAAAAATGACCTTATTGGGTGTAATTTGATGCGAGAAATCGATTGTGCACATTCCCGAGACGTAAAAATGCCATCTTGACCAAGTTTTCGTGGAAACTTGCCTATTTTTTCGCTTTTTTCACCTTTTTTCGTTGCTCTTTTCGCCCATTCCCTTTTGCAACCCGGAATTTTCAGTAAACAATTTTAAAAATGCAGCGCGATAATAATGCGATAAATTCTCGTCGTGAATCCATGTTGTGGTGTAGCAATTCACGTAGCCAACAACACCACGAACATCCCTGGCACCCCAAAGATACCTGATAAGTCCGGTTTTATGGATAACGAACGAACCGTACCACTTCGTCCAGAATCGGTACGGGCGCCATTTTTAGCCTGGTTCAGATCCAGGGTCGCCAGAGGAGGTTCTACTTGCATTCACATGAAAATCATAGTGCTCTTTAGAAATCTTCTCATATAATACTTCTAATCGTGCTAAAAATGTCGGGTTGCAGATGAGGATGGGCGAAAAAAAGCGACGAAAAAATAGGCAATTTTTCACGAAAACTTGGTCAAGATGGCGTTTTTACGCTTCAGAAGTGCACACAATCGATTTCTCGCATAAAATTACCCCCAATGGAGTCATTTTAAAAAAAGATGAAAAAAGGCGAAAAAATAGGCAATTTTTCACAACTGGTCAAGATGGCGTTTTTACGCTTCGGGAGTGCGCGCAATCGATTTTTCGCATCAAATTACTCCCAGTAGGTTCATTTTTATGGAAGAATTTTTCTCTCCCAATGGTCGCAAAATGCACCCCTTTAAAATAGTAAAAAATTACCGGCATACACAATAACGGAACAAACAAGAACGGAACACAAAAACGGGATGATGAAGGGAATTACAAGCACAATTGTCGTCCCGTTCATGTGTTGCTTAAACGGTTGTTCCATCCCGTTCTTGTCTATGCCAAATTACCTCTATAAATTCGGGTGCTCGAATTTTGCAGTTAATTAATTTGATGAAGACCTTCATTTCAACAAAACCTACAAATATGCAGCGATCAGAAAGCGCCAACAAATTTCGACTTTTCACAAATTTGTTTAAGTCTTGCTTGTCAGCAAGCTGGATTTATTCCAATTTTGGAAACTCCGAAAATCTATCTCTACTAACGTGCTAGCATATCATGCGGAGGCATACCTTACTCGCATAGCGTTCGAAGTCTCTAATTCAAAATGCCAGAGATAAAGTTTCCGTTTAATTTGTAAGTTTATACAAAGGTCAAATCAGGGGGCAAAAAGGTGCCATCCAGGCAGTGCCGTATCCAGAGGGTATAGGGGTAATTACCCCCTCCTAAAATTGTTACAAGTCGAAAAAAATCATAAAGGTCCCCCTTATGATTTTTCCCAACAAATTTTTTTAATTCCCCCCCTAAAAAATCCTGGATACGGTACTGCATCCAGGGATGTCCAATGACGCCGACGTTTATCACAAACGTCGACGTGACGTTTAAATTTTTGAATATTGATTAACAATGTTTTTCGAATGCCGAGGTTTGGAAACGTCGATGTTTTAGACGTTCCGACGTTTGAAACGTCGAACGAGACGACGTTCGAAACGTCGATATTTCCGACGTTTGTGATGTCGTTGCATTTAAACGTCGACGGCAAACGTCGTTGGGCACCACTGGTGCCATCACCCACTTGGGAGCGTCGCTCGGGAGTTACACTCGGAGAATTTGGGTGATTTTTTCATGTAAATTGTTTTTGTGTAATAATTATGAAATTCAGCTGAGAATTAATTTTGTACACGTTGCCTGATTCAATAAAAAGTTCCGTGGTAAAAAAATTCGACTATAAAATTGTGTTTATTTTCTGCAAATTATTGTATATTTAAAATTTATTTAAAAATAAATTGTAAAATATGGTACGAATACTTGATAAAAACAAATCTAAACATGTTTAGCGCCTTTCTCTAATAACATTTGAGAATATTCATCTGAAGCTGAGTGATGTTCATTCATAGTTTTAAGCATGGCTAGTGAGAGGTAGCTAAACAATTTTATTAGTTAAATTTTTGACAAAAAAGGTGTTTTTTCTCTTTATCAACAGCGGGAATACTGTGAAAAGTCATTTCTTCTAGAATACTACAGGGTGTATAAAAAATTTTTGAAAAAAAAACCGAAATTTGAGCGATTTTTTCATGTTTTTTCGACCCGAAAATTTTTTCAAAAATGACCCTATTAAGGCTAATTTTATGCGGGGAATCGATTGCGCGCATTCCCAAAGCTTGAAAACGCTTCCCTGAATCAGGGAATCGGAGTATGTGTATTGAAGCGAAAATCGAAATTTTGTAGATTTTCTGCCTGAAAATGATTTTCTGGGGGTAAATTTATGCAGGGAATCGATTGCGCGCGTTCCCGAAGCTTGAAGCGGGGAATCGATCCCGCGTTTCCGAAGCGAGGAATCGATTGCGCGTGTTCCCGAAGCTCTCCTTATCCTGATCCAGTGAATCGGGGTCGGTGTATTGAAGTGAGTTGCCAGTTATGGCAACTCACACAAACCTAGATGGCATCCGATTGTTTATATTCATCGGAGGAAAGGGGACAAAATTCTGACTGTATGGAACAAAATTTCTGTTCTGGCTATGATTCAAATGAAATTTTTCTTATAATTTCTTATAATACCTTGCAGGCAGATCACCAACATTTAATGAGATCTGATGTAAAATAAAAAGCCCATCGGGACCAAGAGTTTTGAAAAACTTCTCCAAATATGGAGCATGTAAATGTTCGATTAAATAACTACGTATCTGAAAAAATACAAGTTCAAAGATCGTCCTAAACTCTGTTTCTTGATTCTTGCCGAATTCAGGTTGTGGCGGCAGTAATTTCGGCCGAGAAATGGGGGAGGGGGAGCACATCTCTTACATGGTCTTAAGAAATTTTTGTGGATAATTGCGAAAATAAAACATTTTGCAATTTTTGTGTTACGTGTTATGACAAACATTATGATGTGCGTCATGACACGTATCATGACCCCCCCCCCCACATGATTACGTAATATCTGGATGACCCCGAAGGTCCTGAAAATTGATTGAAATTCAAACAAAAACTTTTTATTGCAATAAAAAGTTGCCTGAATTTCCATAAACCTTCAATAAAATCGTGTTTATTGACACGATTGGCTCAACTCCGCCAAAACTTGAGTTCAAGAAGAATCGGAAAACAGGGGTGAGGTCTTTCTATGCATACTTTTCGTTGAGCACGTTGTTTAAAGCACAATGTTAGTGACCAAGAGACACAATTTGCGGTACTAACAATTGCGACAAAAGCCATCCAAAACCATAAGAACAATAATAGCTTCTCATAGTAGATGTTCAGATTTAGAACACATAACACTGCTTCTGTCTAAAAACATGGTTGAAAAAATATTTGTCTGTAAACTAGCAATTTCATACCTGCACAGACGCAGGCTTTCTTTTATAGAAATCACAGTGAGTAATGCGAGGAAAGTGGCCTAAATTTATCGAATAACTAATGGATATATGCTTTGCTGACCTGAATCCTCCCAATCTTTCCCAACGATCAAATCCGCTATAACAGATGGCCCCCAAAGATCATCCGCTGGTGATTGAATAATCGAATTTAGCCATAAAAACTGTATCCAACTATTTGTCGCCAAAACAATAGTGTATATAACATAGTACAGAGAAAGTTGTCCATGATGTCTTCGAGAAACTCGGAGTCCATCCCATAGATACGTAGAAGAAGGTTTTTCAAACTGTGCTTCACGATCTAAAATGGGTTATACAAATTTTTTTGTTTTTTTTTCATACCTATAAATTTAGTAGCATCTCCGCTGGATTGATGCCATCTCATGTCAACGAATCGGATAGTAGAAATTAAGTCAAATCCTAAAAAAATCGCATTGCTCAAAGTTCCCACCGTTAAAAATAAAGATGCTTATTGAAAATTCATAGGAAACAATCAGGGAAGCGAAAAAACGCTTCTCTGATTCAGGAAAGACATATGTATTGAAGCGAAAAGTCGCAAAAATGTGATATGAAATGAATTATAGAGATAGATAATGATCATAAATGTTACCTGAAAAATTACAAAGAAGCCTCCAGAAAAATCTTGGCAAATAGAACAGAATCGCTTGGGCAGCCAGAATGTATGGAATCTAAGATGGGTTTTATCTAGTTGTGTCAGTTTAGGAACAATGGGGGGGGGACACCCACGTGAAAAATTTTTTCTGAAAATGACACCTCTAGGGATAAAAACATACGGAGAATCCAAATTTGATATCTACGAAGCGAAAAAAATGCATCCCTAATTCAGGGAAGGCTTGTGTATTGAAGCGAAAAGTCGCAAAATGTTTCCCCACATGTTTTTACCGCTAGAGGGGTCAATTCTAGAAAAAAAATTTTCAAAAATTTTTTCACGTGGGTGCCCCCACCCCTCACCTATTGTGTAGTAGCTCCCAAATTTCTTGGGACTTGTTGATCGAAATCCTTGGTCTCCAACTTGGAGCTACCACGTGAAAAATTTTTCGAAATTTTTTTCTGGAAATGGTCCCTCTGACAAGGATTGCCACTTTTTTGTTACATTGCATCCCTAGTTTCTAGCAAAAAATTTTTTTCAACGTGTGTTTACATTTCGCTACTAGAATTGAGGGAAGGAACTTTTTGCTACATCAAAATCCATTTGTTTCACTTTTGTTCACCGATCATCGGACTGAATTCTTTTGATCGGTATACAAAAGAATCGGATTTCTATTCAACGCGTACGGCCAACAAAAAGCATATAAGATTATTCATAGAACCAGCTTACATAATAACCATGCATAAAGGTTTACTTTCCGTTGTAGAAAGAAAGTGCTTGATTATTTTCGGTAGAAAATAGATACAGGGTGGGCAAAAAGTGAAAAACTTGGAGATACCATGTGAAAAATTTTTCGAAAATTTTTTTTCTGGAAATGACCCCTCTAGGGATAAAAACATGCGGGGAATCTGAAGTTGACATTTTCGAAGCGAAAAAACACTTCCCTGATTCAGGGGAGGTCTGTGTATTGAAGCAAAAAGTCAAAAATCGCATTTTCAAGAAAACATTTTCGAGCAAAAATCGCATTTTTGCGACTTTTCGCTTCGATACACAGGACTTCCCTGAATCAGGGAAACATTTTTTATTTCTTTACCCATTGATAATAGCTGATGAAGATCTTTTGCCGTTCTTCTCTATCATAAACAAGTTCACATGCGACTCTATCATTTATTAACTGTCTTCGTTCCTTCTCCGCACAATTAAGAGGAACGAAATATGTTCCTAAAGAATTTTTTGATTGAAACAAGGTGGATCATAGCTAATTATTACCATGAACATAACAGTATTGATCTACAAAATCCGACCAAATTTTCGGAAATTCAGCGGGCGTCCAACAAGTGATTGGATGACCCCAAAAATGCGTGCTCAATAAAAGCCCGGCACCCAATGATAATACAAATACAGTAACACGTCCATTAAGACGATCTGCCTAAAAAAATCTTACTTTTGTTAGATCGATGTAAAATGGCTCTAGGATATTTTGAGGCAAAAACAAATCGACGCAGGTGAGGTTCGAACCTGAGACCTTTGGACTCAAATTCGGAAGCACTATCACTGAGCCAATTTCACATTGAAATTCGAATTTTTAATTTTGCTTATAATTTCACAAAAAAATTCTTTTTTAATGATTTTTTGCAGATAACCCAAATCGACGATGCTCTTTCAGAATCTGGAAAAATTTTTAGGAAAAAAATTTTTGAGGTCCTTTTTTCTTATGTTGAAGTTTTGAATGGCATTTTTAAGGACCTTAAAAGGGTTGTAGGTCAAAAATTTTTTAGGATTCTGGTAGAGCCCGAATTTTGGAGTGCGAACGTCCCAGGATGATTCGAAACCGATTTTCAAGACATGTCAAATATGCGAATTTCGTTTTATATTTGTTGCGAAAAGTCCGACCAAATTTTCGGAGCCCGTTTCGAATCATCCTAGAACTTGTGAAAGTAGCAAAAACAGAATCAAACAATTATAACACTTACTAAATCTCCTTTAGGTTGTCGAAAAACCGTAGAAACAAGCGAATGCACTGCCGAAATAGCTCCCAGATGGGCAGACATCTCAACGATATGCCGTACTTTTCAAGTCAGCTTTTGCCAAAGAATCCGATAATCGATCCACCTAAACAACAATCGGAGACCGAGAGCATTTAACAGGCGTAAACTTAAGAGAAGCTCCGTGTCTTTTGTTCGTCTGATATTATTGCTGACAGACAAAGGTCGTACAAAAGGAAGTCCCCACCCATACGGTATCTCTATTCATTCATCAACGTATTCCGTTTCTCATGTAATCTTTGCGGCAGTGTCTTCTTCGCGGAGGTAATTCGTCTTGTACAAACTCTGTTCCTCCATTGTGTGCAGGTCACTAGCCGAGTTGAAGCTGGAGACAAGCGAGAACAAGTCTCTTGAAGAGAATTTTTACGCGAAGTTGTTGAGTCGAGTGGGATCGAAGTGGCACTACGGCTATTTTAAAGGTAACAACAATGAATTGCTTGCTAGATCGCAAGCAAATAAACTAAAACAACAAATTAGAAGTTCTATCGGCTTGATAATTAATGCAAATTTTCTATTCGTGGATAAATTTTCATGCAACTCACGTTAGTAAGTAAATATCCATTCAATTAAGATGGCACATCTCATAAAATTTATGTTGTTAAAAATCGTAAATGAACCATTAGGGCAAACGGACTAGTTTTGCCAAATTTGGTGCAGCACAAATTTGGTTTGACTTTTTGCATCGACAATTTTTTCGCTGCATAAAATTTTCCGACGTTATTTGCAGTGGCTAAAAACGTAGGAATTATGAAAAAACCATGGGAAATGAAGGGTTTAGGCTTAGGCTTAGACATGAGCTTAGGCTGACAATACTCCTCAGACTACAAAAATCTTTGAGAAATATTCTCACGTGTCTGTCACTATTTCCGAACTTATTAAGGAGAATTATTTGCTCGACAATACTACACAGACTATAAAAATCTTTGAGAAAAATTTCTCACGTGTCTCTCACTGTTTTCGAACTTATTAAGGGGAATCATGAAGTGTTTCTGTACTCAAAAGTGGCCCAGCGTACGTAGTACGCTGGTCTTTTTCTACAAATTTGAATTTCGACCCTAATGGATCGAACTTTCACCAATAATAATTTTGAACTCTCCTCTTTTTTGCTCCTCCTAAAATCTGATTTTTGAAGTCAGATTTTCTGATTCTGAACAAAATGTTCTTGTCATCCCTGGGAATTATTCTTTTTTTGCTGACATAGAACACACTAGCATCCGGCGAGACTCTCTAGAAGATTTTGAGACGAATGATATAACACAAAATTCGCATATTTGATATGTTGAAAATCGGTTTCGAATCATCTTAGAGCCTCCAGCAAATAATGAACAAAATTTTTTATTCGATTTGGCAATGCATCTTTATTTCGCGTAATTTGAATAACTCGCTTTGATTTTTGTTTTGACTGGCTAACAGTTTATTCTCTTAGACAAATCTGGCTCAACGAATGTTTGCGCTCTAATTCTACACTAAGCTTCTTTGTAAAAGAGCTTACAGGAAGATACACTAACGATTGATGAACAACACGATGGAGGATCATTAATAATTTCTCAGGGTGCGCTTATAGTATTATTTTTAAAAACTTTAAATCTTTTATTGAAAAATTTTAAAATTAGGAACTAGTATCGATTAGGTATCCCACTGAACAATAAAATTTTTCGAAAAAATTTTTTTTCATCATCATTTGGATCATCTGGAATTGACCCCTCTAGGGGTAATTTTACCCCTAGAGAGGTAAAATTTTTTTAGAATCCGAATTTCACATTTCCGAGACCTAAAAATCCTTCCTCGAATCAAGAAAAAGACTATTTATGTGACGTATAACATGTGATTCTTGTCAAAAATTTGTATAAATAGCCTTTTCTTGGTTCGGGATGAAAATTTTCAGCTCTCGGAAATGTGAAATTCGGATTCCCGCATAAAATTACCCCCAGAAGGGTCAATCAGATAATAAAAAATTTCACGTTCAGTGGGATACCTAATCGATAGTTTATCGTCGATTGATTCACAACCCATTTCGAAACGTTTAATTCAGTTAGATATTGAACGATCAGTCATGACTTTATCAGAAAATGATTTTTTCATATCTTCCAAAATTTGTGGGATTTTCTAAGTTTCAAAAATTACCCCTAGAGGGGTCAATTCCAGATTATGAAAAAAATTTTTTTCAAACAATTTCACATTCAGTAATACCTAATCGATACTAGTTCCAAAAATTACATATAAAATTTGGCACAAAACCAACAACACCCGTTCAATATATCACAAAAAAATTTTCTAATTCGAGGTAATGCTTTCATTATCATCAAACTCAAAAACATCCAATTGAAGATCAGTCGCGGTAGCATGTAGTTCGGCCAAGCCGGTAATTGTCTCCAATTCTGTTGGATTGTCAAAAACTTGATTCAAAAAATTAAATCCATCACGTTGGTAGCGCTCCTTAACAGCATCTCCACAAGCAGTGCATTTTTCAAATCTCCCAACGGTTGGTGTCATTATGTTGAAACGTGAAAGGAATCCGCGAATTTGATGTGGCGTGCCACCCAAAACACTCGAGTTCTCATCCACATCCGCTAATCTTGCGGGTGCAGCTGGGCCGAATTCATGTTGAAGTACCGATGTAAGCATTTCCACGGCCATTCCCGAGGCTATCATACTAAGTCCAGCGCGAGTGATGGTGCATTGTTGATCGAGAGTGCGGTCTGTAGTTGAATTTCCTGGTGCTGTTACGTCTGAAAATATGTTGGAGTTTTTTGCTTTCACTGAAAATCAGGTCAAGATTTGAGGGTGAGAGATTGCCCTAATGTTAAAAAATATACAAATTTTCACTCTCGGCCAACTTTTCTCATACTTTAAAAGTATGAGAAAATACAGGATGTATAAAAAACCGGAATTTGGGAGATTTTTCATGTTTTTCGACCCGAAATTTTCGAAACAACATGAAAAAATCACCCAAATTCCGGTTTTTTATACACCCTGTAATAAAATGAAAACATACCACTGCAGTAATAACAACCCAATTGCTCAGAAGGGACTAAGCGCATTGGATCAAAACCTGTGCCATCGGCTGAAGAGCGTAATTTACGAGGGTGGTTGGATGAGGAGTCTTGTTCTATATTCGTCAATTCTGAACGAATTCCATGTCGCATAACAACAAACGTATCAAAACCAAGTGCCACCGTAATTGCTAACTAAATAGTTTGCCCTAATTAATCAAGTTCTCGTGAATTCAGTAAACGAGATTTCATTTTCTACATTTCATATTCCTCCGAATGTTACCTAAGTTTCGAGCTCAAAAATCGATTTTTCTATATCTCAAAATTCATTAAAGAGCAATATTTTTAGCTCAAAAACCACCCCGTGAAAATTTTTTCTGGCTATGCTACTGATGATGAAACCACTATTTTTTTAAATTTCACTTACTTTATTATACACTGAAGCTAACAAAGTTGGCAGCCACCTAAAAACATCCAAATTCAACTCTCGAATTCCATTCATAAAGACCTACCTCGATTCCCTACTATCCATAACAAGAAAAATAATATCATGTGTTCGCACAAGCTCATCCAATTTATTTACAGTTTCGATAACTTCAGGCACTTCTAAAAATATATCAAAGTATTGGGTTGGTCATCTTGAAAATGCTGCCCTGACCCTGATTCAGAGAAGGGTTGGGTGTATTAAAGCGAAAATAAAAAATTCGGATTTTCGACGGAAAACCAGTGGTCTAGGGGTTTCTCTAAGTGGGGAATCGATTCTCGAACCATAAAAAAGCTGTTCTGATTCAGGGAAGGGGTAGGTGTATTGAAGCGAAAATGAACAAATTCGGATTTTCGACAGAAAATCGGCGATCTAGGGGTTTTTCTATGAATAGCTCACACCCACCCCCTTCACTGAATCAGGGAAGCATGATTCGGGAAAACGTAAAATCGATTAGAAAAACCACTAGACCGTCGGTTTTCCGGCGAAAATCCGAATTTTTTCATTTTCGCTACAATAATCAGGGAAGCATTTTCAAAGTTAGACAATTCGCGCAATCAATTCCTGATCTAGAAAAACCCCTTGGGGAAGTCAATTTTGCAAAGATTCGACGCAAAGCACGGGAAGTTATTGATCAACTCATTTCTCCCCCCGAAGTTCGATTCTAAAGCACCTTTTGGAGAAATCGGATGTCCGGGCATAGGAATTTTCATATCCATATGATTTGCATTCACCGACGGGTAGATTTTTCTCAATGCTTCAGCGGCAGCCGCTGCTTTACTTTTATTCCCTGAAAGACAATCTTCGAATTGAAATAAGGACTGCCTAAAATGAAAAAAAAACAAGTTTTATATAAGTCATAAGCTGGACCTGGCTGGATTGTTGAAGCTAACGCAAGCATTATCAATAAAGTAAAAGTTCTTAAAGCCCCATCCAAGAAGTGCTCGAGCTAGATTACAACCCAGAGTTCCGGAGCCTAGCATAAGTATTTTTGAATCCGTAAATTTTTGGAGATCTATGTTAGGTACGAGTCGCCAGCGAATCAGTTTCAAGTTCAATTCCATACTTTGATCCATGATTCTAAAAAAATTGTTCAAAATTAGGTTACACAGCTTTTAAGGCGCCAACCCATTTGACCCAAGTTGGGAAAATATGCGTATTTCACACATAGGAAGTTCGGTTCTAGAGCAATTCGAAACGAAAAATGAACAACTCGGAACTAAAAAATCTCCCACCATAATGATTTTTTACTAAAAATGACCAAAATTTCCTATTTTTTCATTAAAAAAGTCCAAAATTTTCCATTTTTTCTTAAAAATTGTAATTTTCTGAGCATTTTCAGCTTAAAAATAAGCGTTTATCAAAAAAATTTTCGCTGGATTTTACTTTGACTAAAGTTTTTCACCAAAGTTTGTTCATTTTTCAACAAAAAGATTCAAATTTAACATTTTTTAACCAAAAGTTCTTCATTTTCTGAGCATTTTCAGCATATAACACAAGCATTTTTCAACAAAATTTTCGTCTGCCGTGCTGGTTATTGCATTCACTCAAGGATTTAAACAAAATTTTCGTCGAAAATCAAAAATTTCTGAGCATTTTCCACTTAAAAATGAGTGTTTTTCAGCAAAAAATTTTGCGCGAAAAAACAAGGAATTAAAATTTTTTTTAATCCGAAAAAATTGCCTTGGTCCCCCTTTATGTTTTTGCCCAAATGTTTGGAAATTTTTCGAAAACAAAATATAAGAGGAACCAATCTAAAAAAACTTTTTGAACAGGTCCCCCCCCCCATTCTTGGAGTCTAGTTACACCACTGGTTGTTAGTATTTCGCGTTGCTGCCGTAGAACCGGGAATTTCATTGGGGAAAAATGTTATCGTGGGGCTTACTTAACAGGATCAAAAGTCGATTTCAAATCAATCGAAGTATGGGTCAACTGTCCATTTCTATTCCTCTCCCATCCAATACATTTGGGCGGTCCAGCTTCACTACTTGTTTCATCCACATTTTTCCATCCAACATCTAAGTAGAAACTCTCGGAAGGTTCACCTTTTCTTAAACACAACACTTTAATATTCTTCCAATCCTTCTTTAAAAAAACAATAGCACTGATTAGATTTCTCAAATTATGACCTAAAATTTGTCAATGTCAACAAAGTGAACTAGCTCCTTTATTAAATGTAAGTAAAACTAACCTGGTTGTAAAGGCACGGTTGATGGGTTCAAAACGACCAAGACAATACGTCCTGAATCCATAGATTTATCGGATAATGCTTCGATTACGGCAGGCTTTTGATCGATTAAAACAAATGCAGATAGGTTATGACTTGCGGCAAAATTGTGGCAAGCTTCAAGCAGAGATTCATCTATTTCTGTACATGGTTGAGATGCTGAATGTTGTTCTAAGGAATGTGGGTATAACAAGGCTGGTATACAATTCCAATAATGATATGTGAAGTGTTTGAGATCCTGAACAATTCAGTTATAGAAAAATTTGAAGCTATTGTGGATCAAGGGGTGATCCCAGAGTCAAAAATCGAAAAACATTTTCTAAATGATATATTTAGAAGTAATTTTATGCAAAAAGCGATTGTGCGCATTCCTGAAGCGTGAAAACCTTTGTTTGACCCTTAAAAATACGTATTTTTCAATTTTTAAGAGTCAAACAAAGGTTTTCATGCTTCGGGAATCGATTTTTCGCATAAAATTACCCCTAAATATGTCATCTTGAAAAAATTAAAAAATTTTTTTCGATTTTTGACCTGGGGTGATCTCTGATCCACATAGCTCCAAAAATTTATGAGGGGTACCCCCCTCATAAATTTTTATCAGCATGTTGTTTGCCTACTCATATAAAGAAACTAAAAAATTTGTTTAAACTATTATCTAAAGCCTTACCGCATAGGCTGTGAAGTAGAATATATTCAAAATATCCGGATTCTTCAACCATTCTTCACTGGTAATCAATTGCCATAGCTAAAAACTTCTAGTAGGTTAAAGAGGGAGAGCCGATTGAGGCGAGTTTTGAAAAAAGTTTTTGCGATAACTCGCCTCAATCGATCCTCCTTTAAATAAAGTCTAATGGAAAGTTGTTTTATGAACCGGATTGCCCCAAGATGATCGAAAAAAGGAAATCACTTTAAGGAATCAAAGGAAAGCAAAACAAAAAGAACCTTTTCAGCTAATAAGTTAAGAACTTCTTTACGATCAAGTTGAAGAAAATCATTCAAAGTGTTTGTTAATCTAAGTTCTCCCTTCATTTTAACCTCATTAGATAACGAACTTTGGGATGAAAATGAATCATGTTGCAAATAAAGACAACAATCGGAAATTTGCTTACCACCTAAAATATCGGATTAAGATTTGAGATCGAAAATTTTGATCAACTTTGATCATCAAAAACGATCAAAACTGAGAGTATAGACTTGGGAAAAGATCAAAATTGAGGATTCTACTTGTAGATCTAAGAAGGCCTCATCGAAATGCAAGCGAGTTTTCGATCGTAATCGAGTAAAAACATGCAATTTTGATCTATTTTGATGATCATAATTTCCTATCTCTAATTAAGATTTGATTCACTTGAATTTCCAAGGGTAAATTCTTGAATGAAATAAACTATTCAATATAAAATCGATCGAAAATGTGCGTAAAAATTGAAAAACAAATCGGGGACTACTATTATCAAGCCAATTTTTCGAATACCCTATAACAATTACATATGGTAAACGATCCGAATATCGTTTTCACCGAATCATCCAGCTTCCAATTGTCAAGCTTTCGTTTATTAACTTCACTCCAGAATGAAGGGTCTACAAACGTTGAAAATGGAACAAATCTAATAGACATGAACTTTGTTTCCTAAAACCAAACACCTTCAAAGACAAAACCTTTCGGAGTTACTTCGACCCATTGAACGTGGTCTAAAATCGAAAAATCTTATTTTTCGAAATTTTCTCAAAAGTGACCATATTCAGTGTAATTTTATGCGGAAAACAATTTGGCGATTTCAAAAAATAAAATTTTTCGATTTTAGACGACCACATTGGAGTATGAGTCGAAAGTAGCTCCACAAAACCTTTCAAGTATGCCAGGGAAAATCCCCTATTATCGCCAAATTGTGTCGATAATTAAACAAACAAAATTTTATTTAAAATCATTTTTTCAAAAACATCATATCACTATGGTCACCAATTTTACAATAATACAATAATAAAAATAAAGAAGTCGAAACGCATTGAATTGAAAGAACACCGGATCGGCTTTCACATAGCATACTTCTGCGTCCATTCGCGTGCCAACTGGTTATATCTTTCTCGATCAGTCTTGTAAATACGTGCAATTTCCGGTACAAGTGGATCATCTGGATTCGGATCGCAAAGCAACGAGCAGATCGATAGCAGCACTAAAATTGTGGTAATTGGAACTAGTTCGGAACAGATAAACCACTTTAAAATTTTTTTTGGAAATAATCTTTTCTAGGGATAATTTTATGCGCATATCCCAAAAATCACACTCCCGAAGCGTGAAAACACTTCCAGTACTAGTTTTGAGGTTAAAGAGAAAGGGCCTATTGAGGCGAGTTATCGCAAAAATTTTTTCGAAAAACGTAAAAAAAATGCTCGAAAAATACTGTTTTCAAGAAAATCGAAAAAAAATTTTCGAATTTTTCTCGAAAACAGTATTTTTTTCATCGTTTCGAACATTTTTCATCAAACTTTCCCATTTTTTCCATCAAAAAATTATCAGATGACGATTTTTTTAACACCCTGTAACTAAATGGAGCAATTATCATACCTTTCGAAATAGTCAGCGCTGGCGACCACTGAGAACGAAGAATATCCAAGCAAATGCTTCCGTTGCTATTGATGTTCGGATGATAAATCCTTGTTGTGAATGCGACTTTCGGCGGTTTAAATGGATAATCTGTTGGAAAATGAATGGTTAAAAAAAACACGCCGCCTTGATATGGTGATTCCGGAGGACCCATAATCGTAGCCTGCCAATGAAATAAATCATCGCCGACTGGCCCTGCACTACATTGAGCGGGTGGATCACGTCCGAGATCTTGAAGTTCCTAAAACAAAGTGTTTATATATTATCGATAAGTTTCACTTCAAATTTTCTTTAGAGAAAGTTTAGTTGCGTTTTTTAGCTGTGTTTCTCTTTTCTGTTGTTCATGTATGAGTAAAAGACTTTTGCTAAAGCCGCGCGCTGACCAAAAAATAGTCTCCAAAAGAGGGAGTGTTGGCTCCAATACATTTTCAATTCGAGTTGCGCTACGATCCCGAAAAATTACTCTTTAAGAACTTTTCCCAGGGTTGCCAGATTACAAATGTAACCCCAGACAAGCTTTTTGTCACCCAACAATTTGTGAAATTACTATGGCTGGATTACACTTTGTAAACCAAGTAAGCTTTTTGCTCATTAACCGAGGCAATAAATTTTTGTTACACAGGTCAACAACCCAGGCTTTCCCCAATAGCTGAAATCTCATTCAATGCCTATCAAAACCTATACAAACATACCTTCTGAATTCGCTTTAATGCCATTCTGATTTTCTGGTAATATTTCAAAGCTCTTGTATAACACAAATTCGTTAATAAAGCTTATAGATAACGCCTAAACGTAATAAAATTTAAAATTAATTTGGCAAATAAAGCAATTAATAATAATAAATAAAAACAAAAACAGATACTGCAGTGCTGCATTGATTAATGACAAAGTACAAAAACAAATTCCATGCGACGCTATTTTTGTTTGTACTACAGAGTGTTCCAAAAAATGAGTAATTTTTAGTCATTTTTTGAAGAAAATTTTTTCTCCCAAAATGACTCATTAGGGGTATTTTATACGAGAAATCGATTGCGCATCGAGAAATCTTGAAAACGCCTCCCAGATCATGACATATCCAATTTTCAAGTAGGAATTCCTACCGAAAATAACT
This sequence comes from Acrobeloides thornei, assembly GCA_034699885.1. Classification (NCBI taxonomy): domain Eukaryota; kingdom Metazoa; phylum Nematoda; class Chromadorea; order Rhabditida; family Cephalobidae; genus Acrobeloides; species Acrobeloides thornei. The sequence goes on from JAQGCP010000041.1 coordinate 23,222, forward strand.
AAAAAAAATACGAAAATCTTATATTTCATAGTCTGGGAGGCGTTTTCAAGGTTTTTTGATACGCGCAATCTATTTCTCGCATAAAATTTTCTCCCCTCCCCCCAAGCCGGCCCAAAAATTATACCCTTGAACATGTTTAGGGTCCACGCTAAACAACGCTACTTGTCGGAAATTAACACTGATTATAGAAAATTTCCTACGCCAGAAATATTTCCGACGACTGCAGCGCCGACAACTAGCATTAATTAGGGTCGCCATAAAAGATTGCAATTAGTTTCGACGGCGGCAAGACGCGCGCAAATTGGGATTTGTCGAAAAGCAAACTTTCTTGTTCGGGGGACGCCCCGGACAAGTGTCCCCCCAGGGGGCGAAAGGGTGGTACCACCACTCGTGTCAGTAAGGGTGCGCGTTATCAGTTGGGCCGCGTTCGGCCCGACGTTAGCAGTCGGGCCGCCGTTTTACAACGCGACCCGTAGTGCAACGGCCCAACTGCTAACGTCGGGCCGAATGCGGCCCGACTGATAACGCGCAGCCTAAACACTAATTTAGTACATTTTTTCGCACTAGGCGTTTGTTTTTGTGAAAAAATTTGTAATATTACAAATGCAATATTATGTAATATTACGTAATATGACAAAATGTCATTTTCCAACCCTACCCCTGCCCCCCGTTCTTAGGAAAATTTGGATGTTTATCTCCCCCTCCTAATTTTTTGACCCTTTTCGTGATTCTCTCATTTTGCTGAAACGTTAAACAGCCTCAGAAACCATAATTGAGATATGGTTTTGGTGTTCTCGGAATGTTGAGCTCACGACAACTTTTGGAAAGACTACAAGACCTCCTTTCCATCTAGAAAAAAGATAAACGCAATTCTTCGCGACATACAAGGATTTTTTACCGAGTTTTTTTTCAAAGATCGACATTTTTGACCCTGTCACATGACTTTTCAGCACAAGTGTTCTTCTCAAAAAATGTGGCCCAGATTCAAAATTTCAACTCAAAATGGTTCGAAACTCGAAATAACCATTTCGGTCTACCACTAGCGCTGATCCATAAAAGGATTAATAATTTTGTAATGCTTGATAGACCGTTTCCATGAGCAAAATTTTTTATTGATTCATGTCACGCTGCACGATGCCATCAAATTCAAAACATTGAAACGATCTATCCAACATTGCAAAATTTCTTCAAATTGCACCCAAAACTTATATATCGATTTTTAGAATGATTAAAGTCAACGACTTGTCATCAAAATTTGTCTTGGGTTATAAGTCTGAAAAAATAATTTTTCTCAAAACGACATCATCATTCAACTGATATTGCGCTCATTCATTTTTCCGCTGTGTTTTATCGTATTTTGAAATTCAAGGAACGCAAAATGCGCCAATTTAAACACAAAATGAGTGAATAACTAGAATTCAAATGACAATTTTAGGCAAAAAACATGATTTTGGTATAAAATGAAAACTTCTAGACTTTTTAGTAAAAAAATTTGATAAGTTTTGGGCACCAGTCAACCGTCACCATTACAAATATCGTCAACGAGAACAATCATCACAGGTCGAAACGGGCCCTGGATATCGGGCTTGGGCCCGTTGATCCGGCCCATGAGGCCCGTAGGACCCGGATCAGATTTTTTTTCCAGTCTAAACGGCAGAAGGTCATTTCAATGTTTTTGCTCTTTGATAAGTTCGACAGCAAGTCAGACAACATTGAAAATTGTCTGATTTGCTGTCGAACTTATCAAAGAGCAAAAACTTATTGAAATGACCTTCTGCCGTTTAGGATGACCTGGAAGGCCGTCATTCTGGCTATAGGCCCGGATCATCGGGCCTATGGTCCAAAGATCCGATCCTAGCGGACCCAAGCCCTGATGAATCCGTTCTGGGCTTAGGGCCGGATGATCCGGACCCAACTTCGACCTCTGCACAGGATATCCATCACGGACAACCGTGTGTCACCGATGATCAGAAGAACTTGTATGATAGAAATCTCACCTAACAATTTTTTCTGGATATGAAGCACAGGGGTCAAAAATACCATTTTCAAAAATTACCCCATATTGACTAAAATTTTGCACCTAGGGTTTTTGGGCATGGGGAATACGATTCCGGTGGAATTTTTTCATTACAAACCTTAATATTGACCATTTTGGCCCTTGTGAATGTTGGCCATGTCCAGAGTTTTGCTATTTAGTAATTTGAGCATAACTTTTTACTGTTAAATTCATTTTCGATGATCTTTGTATCATGTGATAACTGGGAAATCGAGCTACAACTTTTATGTTGGGTATATGGGGTCATGCGATAGAAAAATGTTCGCAAAAAATATTTTTTTTGCAAAAACCCGGGTGGGTCAAAAATTCAAATGCCTCTAGAAAAATTTTGCTATTAGTGCTCCCCAAACGTGCAATTAGTGCTCCCAAAATTTCGAGACGCAACTAGTGGAGGCCCTCACTCGAAATTGGTTCCTAGTTACGTGACTGTTTCATTGTTAAATTTATGTTAAGCATTTATTTCACTCATAAAACAAACGAACAATGGAATGACTAGTTTGAGATCATATATAAATTACAAAAACTGGAATTTTGTCAAGTTTTGGCATTAAAATCTGCATAGCAAGAACTTTTCGAATGATTAATCTTTTACAACAAGTTACTTCTTCTTTGTTGCACCTGAAAAAAGAGAATTGTGAGAGGGAGCATAAAAATTACTGGTTGTAGACGATCCGCTACTATCCATAGTCCAGAGCCAAATCCGTCCAACACCATCTCCTATGTAAAGCGCTCGGTGATCTCTAAAATTTGAAGAATTCACTTTGTTAAAAGTGACCAAAAAACTCGTATGTAAAAATTATATATTCGAAAAATTCATGAAAAATGGAGCATTTTTTGTTTTTAAGGCACGTTCTGAATCGTTGTAATTTTTGAGATAATTGCGTTTGAAATTTGAGTTCATGTTTTCGTTGTAATACACAAACTTTTTGAATTTTTTTGGTCCTTTAAACCAACAAAATCACGTACTTGGATGGTGCAATTGCAGTAATTGGCGCAGGATGTGGATTTTCTTGATTGAATGCAGTGTGTTCACTTAACACTCTTCGGAGGACTAAAACGCGACGCCATTCATATTCGTCGGTGTTTTCGGCGGTGGAGGTTGTGAAAAACTGAGTATGATTACCAATGGCGTTAACGGATGGCGTATCGAGTGGTGACGAGCTTTGCGAATCTTGGGAAACTTGATCGATGGGCAAATTGCGACGATGGTGATATTGGATTCGTTGTTGCTTTTTCAACAAATGTTCTTTGAGACTTTTTGGATCTTGGGGATTCCTAAAGATGTTATAAAAAAGTCTGTTAATGAAAAAGTATAAGCGTACTCGATTTGGCTGACTTTAGTATCTTCTTGATTCTTTGGTGTTTTTCGAAATTCCATTGAATATATCTAAATGTTTACTATTGAGCAGTGTTTAAATCAAAAATTGAGCATTGTCAAAAATTACTTTGAAGTTTTCAAAGTCGATTTTCTTCACCTTAACAAAATGTTAGGAATTTAATTTTTGTATGAAAATACAGAGCTTTAGTCCCTCTAACACATGCAAAAAACCGTATATAAAAATTATTTAA
>JAQGCP010000042.1:0-26583 GCA_034699885.1 Acrobeloides thornei
TTCCTATTCGAAGAAAATCCCATTCCTTCAAAATTTTGAGAACCATAATCGGGCTCATCTTCATCAAAGAAAATTTGAAGAAATGAAATTGGAACAATGCCAGTCTTTTCCGTAATCGGATTCCAGCAACGAGCCCAATCTGTGCCGGAGAAATCTATTACATTGACACTATCACCAGCTGAGACGGAAAGTTCGTCGGGAAACCTTCCTTCAAAATCGAACAACACCGATGCTACTCTAAAATTTATTAATTGGGCATCTAGAAAATAGTGGGGTGTATGCACAACTGAGGCTAAAGCTAGCGCTATTAGTTGTAGCCAGTGTTGTCTCCTGTACACATGTGTTTGTATACACATTGTGTACACAAACGTGTTGTTGTCCCGTGTATTTAAAGTAAGCTACAAATCCTGAAAAATTAGTTGGTTTTGGAGTAATCGTTGAAATCGACGAGTCAAAATTTTTTAAAGCTAAATATAATCGCGAGCGTATGCTTAATCGCCAATATGATTTTTTTTCAGGTGGTGGAGAAAATCAAGGGAGAACTGTTGAATATTCACGATCACTATACGGAAATCAATGGAACTCTGTTGAACAAGGCTCGCGATGGCACCGAAAAGGCACGTGAAGTTGTCCAGACTTATCAAAAACTCTTGCCAGATTACCACCATAATCATGTGATCAAGGCGGAACAGCATGCCAAAGAATTGGAGCACGAAGCTCGCAGATTGAAGAACTCCTTTTATGAAACCGAGGCTCTTTCGAAGAATGCTCTAACCGCTTCAAAAGCGTACACCGAAATCGCTGAAGCTTTGAGAAATGCCAGTAAGGCTACTAGTAAGGCTAAAACTGATGCGGAAGATGCATATGGCTATGCTGATCCAAACTCGGATAAGTCTCTCGTGAACAAGGCTACATCAGCGATCGAGAAAAGCAGAGATCTTGAAGAAGCCGCCAAGACTACCAACAATAAAGACAATGAAGAATCACTCAATCGTATACAGACTAATCTGGACAATGTGAAGCTTGTCGAGGCGGACATCGAAAAGAACATTAGCTGGATCAAGGATGTGCATCTTCTTCTCGATGATCATCACGATCGCATCAACACCGTCCATAACACCGTTGTTCAGGCACAAACTACGCTGGCTGATGTGCAAAAACGAGCCGAGAACTTCGCTAAAGATGTTGAAGAGCTGCAAAAACGGGCCGAGGCTGTTGGCAACTTCAACGAACAAACCATTCGAGACGAGATTGAAAATGTGACAAAAAGTGCTGCCCAAATCAGCGACTCATTGAGACAACTAGATGATGTGCGAAATCGAGCCGAAAAACACGATGAAGATATGACGGAGATCCGAAAAGATTTGTCCGTGTTAAAGGAAAAGATTAAAGAAGCACGGGAAATGGCTGCCAAGGTAAGATGAATTTTTCGATTTTTGATAAATTTTCTTTTTTTTAGTTGAAAATTGCGGTGAAATCTAAAGTGCAGGATAGATGCGTGCGTGAATATATTTCACCGGCGCATCCATCGCCATCAAATACGATCTCGTTGAAGTACCAACCTGCGCTAGATGTGCCCGATTCGCTGCTCTTCCTCACCATGATCGAGAAAACCCGCGGCACACTAGCTAGAGAGTTCATTGCGATCGAGTTGAAAGAGCGAAGAATCATCGTGCACTGGAACATCGGGTCTGGGAATCGCAAAGCCACAAATAGCCACAACATTTGGGATATTGCCGAGAATAATCGTTACACTTGGTACCACATCGATGTGAAGCGCAATGGAAACTCCATGAAAATCTCGGTGGCACAAAAAGATACGCGCTTGGGCGAGTCGGCCAAGAATATCGATCGGCCGACGGAGATCACTGTCGGGGAACCCGACGCCACCAACGATGTTATCTTGAACACCGAACCAGGCAAGACGCGAATCTCGATTGGTCACTCGAGTCCAATCCTGGCTTCCGAACTTGGCTTGGCAACTCATCAATTTAATGGTGTCTTGAATGAGCTCACTGTTGACGGACAAAATGTTCCATTATGGGTGTTTGCCTCACAAAATGGAAACTGTGATGGAGCAGCCGGTGGGCCGAAGCCGTTCGTTAGGGGGCATATGTTTAGAGATGGGTTTGGTAAGTTGATGTTTGTGGGATTTTTTCAGTCCACTTGGAAGAAATATTATGAAAAAGTTACAGGGTGACACAAAATTACGAGGCACCCTATTTTTTTTCAAATTTTTGAACAACATTTTATTTAAATAACCGCAAATATAAATAAAACAACAAAATTTATTCAAAATGGCCACCATTTGCGTCAACGCACTTCTTCAAACGCTTCGGGAAGTTGTCCACGATATTGGCCAACTCTTCCAACGTGATTTCATTCCATGCCTTCTTCAACGCCCGTTTCAGCGATTCAACGTTCGGATGAGGTTTTTTGCAAGCTTTTTCTTCGAGAATCGACCAAATGGAGTAATCTAACGGGTTGAGATCTGGGCTGTTCGGGGGCCATTCGCCGTTAGGGTTACGCCAGTGGGGGTCTACGGTGATGACATCTGGGCATTTGTCATGGAGGAATCGTTGAACTTCGTATGCCTTATGCGCTGGTGCCCCGTCTTGCTGGAAAGTCCACGGATCATCACCAAAAATCGTTTCGGTCCAATTAAAAAGATGGTCGTTCAGCATATCCATGTAAACGTGGCGGTCGATCTTCGTCTTTTGGTCCACAAACACCAGGGGAGACTTGCCCCTAGCGGAAATGGCTGCCCAAACCATCACCGACTCGGCCTTCTGGACACGTTCGACAACTCTTTCTTCTGTGTCGGGTGCTTCTTCCGCCCAAATCCGGTCGTTTTGGTGGTTAAACGCCTGAAAAAAGAGGTGGAAACCTTCAAAAAAAGACCCAAAACAAACCTGCTGGATGTCAAAGAGCTTCTCGTCGGAAAAGACGATTTGTCGGTGTCGACCGTTTGAAAAACGTTGGATAAGAGCTCGGCAACGAGATAGGCGCTTTTTTTTGCTTCTTCGTTCAACTTTTGGCGCTTCTGGAATTTGAACGGTCTCAATTTCAGGTCTTTTTTCAGAATTCTCCTGACGCTTTCTCGATTCGATACCATTTTCTTCGCCAATTTTCTAACGGAGCTTGCCTTGGTCGTTGGATTTCTCGCAATCATTCTCTTAGCGCGCTGAATATTCTGCTTGGTTCTCGCCGTCTTCTTTCTACCTTTTCCCGGTCGGTCTTTGTTGCTTCCGGTTTCTTCGAATCTCTGCAAAAAAAAGTTAAGAAAGCCGCTTAAACAAACCTTGATAGCTTTTTGTACGGCACATCGGCTTATACTAAGGTACTTCGCAATTTTACTTTGGTTGATTCCATTTTCATGCATTCGAATTATGGCAGGTCGAAAATCAGACGTTTTAAATTCCATTTTTATCTATAAAAACGAAAATTTAGAATAAATTTGCCAAAAGAGTGAAAAAAATAGGGTGCCTCGTAATTTTGTGTCACCCTGTATACCCTAAGATTCCTGCTGATAAAGCCTTTTTAAAAGCTTCATAACCAAAGTTATTTATAAAGTGACTGTAAAATTCTCTTAAATTCATGTCCATTACTTCTAAGCATATGCAGTAAGAAGATATCGTATTATGTTCAATTAATCCCCAGCCATAAAATTGTGTGATAAATGGCTGCCCTTCAAATTTATGAAGAAATCTTATTTCCTTAATCATGCAATTGATGTCAAATTGAAATTTAAAATAGTTTTTTAGAATTATCCACTTATCAGCATTAGCGTGATAGCATATTTGCGTTTCATAAGGGGAGTCCTTTTTTTCATCCGGATAAAGGAATAATCGAAATTTAAGCTCCGAATAAGAGAAATTATATCTTCTACTATTTTCTTCAAAAATTAATGTATCTAATTTCCTAAAGTTTTCTTCAAATAAGGTCTTATTCATTTCCTAAAATATTATATTAATCTCAGTCCAGGGAGTAGCTTCAACTTTATGGCGAGGGGGAGGGGTCGCACTTCGCAACAATGTCTTGATTCTGACAACAAGTTTCGTCAAATCTCCGAGTGTTAATTCTCTTTTTTTTGGTTTTCTCTAGTTTTCCTTCAAAAGTCGGTGTATTTTTAAATAAAAACGAAAAATGGTTTTTGTGGGAATTCAAATTTTTAATTGCTGTACCATCTTTAAAGAGTAATTCAATCTTTTTGTCACTGTAAATTTCATAATTTAAAATACTTACTTCATAGATTCCAAACTTCTCCTTTATGAAACTCTCAATTTCTCTACAGTGCTCTTGAGCAATTTTATAACAAACTGTATTTTTAAGTTCATAAATAGCAGCGCGTTCATCTTCTCTCTTCAAGCAACGACTAATTAATTTCAATTCAACGGCATGATTGAATACTGATGAATTGAAATCATAATTAAGAATAATTCTATTATCTTCATATATTTTTTGGATATGAGCATATTGTAAAAGTGTTTTTGGATCGATGTTTTCAATAAATTGCATCAAGGTAATCATATCGGGGTTCAGCCCCAACAATTTTTCATATGGATGAAATCCAATTATAATTTCTAATAGCGTTATTCCTAGGCCCCAGATATCATATTTTGGATCTTTTACTTCATCACTCCTCACTCTTTCTGGTGGCCAATAAAGTATTGTGCCTATATAATTTCCGGTAATGGTCTCGTTCATTATACGGGATTCACTAAAATCCCCGACTTTGATTTTACCACTTCTATTAAACAATATATTCTCCGGCTTAATATCTCCGTGTATAATGTTTTTCCTATGACAATATTCTATACCGTCAATTATTGGAACAACTATATGTCGTAAAAAATAATTTGGACATCTTGATTCGGTTTTAAGAATTATCCCATTTAGTTGACTAAGGTTCATATCCATCAATTCAATGCATAATAAAGCATATTCTCGATCGAAACAAAACCCATAAAAATCAATGATATGGAGATGTTTTAACTGACTCAAAATCTTGGCTTCCTTCACCAATTTATCCTCGAATTTATTTTTATCATTCCTTCCATGCTTTCTTTTCATCTTGTTCTTTGTCTTCTGTATTGGAAATCGTTTAACAGCCATATCTAGCCCAGTTTGTATATAACGATACATTCTTACTTCAAACTGTGAATCACCATTGTCTAATCGAGTATTTGTGTCGATTAGTTCATCTGAATTAAATGGCAGAATTGAGCCAGAAATAAATAGTTTATCAATGAGGGCATTATCCAAATCAGATGAGTTGTGTGGAGTTCGAGAATCGGACATTTAAATTAGATTAATTTAACTTTATAACAAAAAGACAATTTTTGAAAGACAATAAAGAATTTCCTTATCACTCAAAATTTCATAAGCAATCGATATTTTGTTCACTTACATCTTTATTAAAAACGATCCGCCAAAAAAACTTTTAGGTACTACAAAAAATTGTTTTACAAGATTGCCTATAATTCCTTTTTTAAATGTACAAAATGTGCAAATTGTCAACAAAAATCTTTCTCAAAACAATGACATTCAAATGGTATTTTTGTCAACAAAAAATAGTATTTTTTGGGGTAAAAATTTTTCACTATTTTTGGAGGAAAATGTCATTTTTATTGATAAAAAAATTGGACATTTTTTAGTTTTTATCTAAAAAATTTTTTTCAAAATTTACAGAAAAGGAGGAGGGGCACTATTGTATTCGTTTTTGTAAAAATTGGGATTTTTTGTAAAAAAAATAAAAAAATAATCATATTTTTTCAAAAAATACAAAAATGGATGTTTGGCCAAAAATCGTTTTTTTATGGTGAAAATATCATTTTTTGATATTTTTGAAAAAATGTCATTTTTAGTGACAAATTTGGCTTTTGAAAAAAATTTCAGAAACGGAGGAGGGAGTCGCTATTATTTGTTTTGTAAAAATTGAATTTTTATGCATTAATCAAAAATCGCATTTTTGGTAATTTTGATTGTTGAAAAATTCAATTTTTTGCAAAAATAACCATTTTTGACGATTTTTATTAAAATTTTGTATTTTTTAGTGAAAATTGTAATTTTTCAAAAAATTTTTTTTCAAAATTTTCAATTTTTTTATCCACATACCAGCTCAGTGGCGTGGCAATCCTCCCGGAAAGAGGGTAACACTGTTGTTGATTTTTTTAAAGGAACGGTGCACGCTCTAATAATTTTGGAGAACAGATTTTGGTGCTAATAACTAGATCTAATTGCAATTCAGGCAATTTTGTTGAATTTATAATTGTTTTTCAAAAGTTTTTTGTTCCAAATTTTTTGAAACGCTTGAAAGAAAAACAACCAAAATGTTTGTATAAAAAATTTTTATTTTTTCAACAAAGCTTTCAAGCGTTTCAACAAGATTGAAACAAAAAACCTTTTTGAAAAACATTTACAAATTCCACAAAATTACTTTTCACCAAAAATGTCATGTTTTTAAAAATTTTCACCAAAATGTCATTTTCTAAGGATGTTCAACTTAATTACGACAATTGTTAAGTTGAAAACTCTACGAAAATAATAATTGTTGGTGAAAAAATAGAAATTTTTGAGTGGGATACCTAAATCATACTGGTATCCACATGATAGTCAGTGTTAAGCAACTAGCACGACCAGTTTGCAAGCACAAATAGCCCGCTTATACAATCTTTCCCTATATACTGGAAGTGGATCCCGGTTTACTTTTTTTCTATGTTACCAGTCTCATACATGCACGGGGGACAGTACTTTCGTAATATTGCAAAAATTTTTATGACTCCTTCGTATTGTACCAGTAATTGGGTACTATTATGGTTTTTGTGAAAGATGTAAATTTGTGCTCGGCTCAGGGTATATGACCAGTATGGATGTTTCCATTCATATTATCTCGAGCCATTCCCGAAGAGTGAAAACACTTCCCTGATTTTGATTCAGGGAAGTGATGTGTGTATTGAAGCGAAAATATAAATTATTCGAATTTTAGTGTTCGATTCCCAGGTGGGAATCGAACCAACGACTGTTTGCTAGAGAAGCTCGCCTAACGTTGCTTAACTTGCCAGATCGGACGAAATTACTCGAAACTGGGGTCGGGAAGTTTCTTATAACATCTCTTTTTGAAACAGACTATATCGCCCCAACAAGTTAAGAGGAGCATAAATTTACATTTTCTTTTCAATACACACATCTCTTCCCTGAATCAGGATCAGGGAAGTGTTTTGACTCTTCGGTAATGCGCGCAATCTATTCCCCGCATAAGATTACCCCTAGACAGCCGGTTTTCCGACCAAAATTCGAATAATTTACATTTTCGCTTTAAAACACACATTTCTTCCCTGAATCAGGATGAGGAAAGCGTTTTCACGCTGTGGGAATGAGCGCAATCGATTCTCCGCATAAAATTACCCCTAGGCAAAATTTTTTATCCGCTTTTGGACAAAGCAAAGAGAATTGGCTCCGAGCGGGATCGAATCTGCGATCCCAACGTTGCTTAACTTGCCAGATCGGATGAAATCGCTGATAACTGGAGTCGGAAAGTTTCTATAGTATCTCTTTTTGAAACAAACTATATCAAATGTTTATTATCTATAATGAACGATTTTTAGGGGGATTTCATTATAACGAATAACGAAATCTTTGGTGGTTATGGCGTGGGGGGGGGGGTGCCGATTTCAGATGGAGTGGAGCAAAAAATATTTTTTAAAGAAATTGTTCAAAAAATTGCCATTTTTAACAAAACTAACAAAGACGTGCACGTTTAGCATCGGATCTCATTGATAATCATTAAAAGTATCATAAATTTTTGCATTCTTTGGATCCATGAATTTGTGAAACCATTGAACCGGAACGGTATCTCTGGTTTCTGCGATGATTATTCTTTGTACCCACTTGGCTAGATGCGCCTTGTTTTCTTCGATATTTTTCAAGGCTTGTTGATAAAAGTCCATTTTCATAAGGGCGTCAAAATTTGGTACATATTGTTGTTTCAAACATTCCATAAAGAATTCGCGAGGTCGATGGAAAAATCCTATTAAAAAGCAATTTTTGAACATTTTCTTCAGCTTCTTCTTGCATTTCCCCATAATTCTTATTCCTGGGGATATGAAAGATTGAGAATATTCATGTAATCTCTAAACTTTTTATCAATGAAGAAAGTCATATTTTATAAAACGTGTAATGTGCGTCCGGACTCCGGACTAACATTTTAGATTAAATTTAAACTGTGCACGCCAAAAATAAAGTTGTAAAGGACGATTTGAGAAAACGATTGACAACACTGTAATGGGTGTACCCTTCGAAAAATTTTTGCAATTTTTCCCTTTGAACCAAGGGGAAAATCTAATTTTAATAAAGTTCTCCAAATAAGCTAATTTTTGTACTCGGGGATTTTTGTCTCGACATAGGAGCTCTCAGAAGCTAGGCCCAACTCAAGTGCCTTGGGCAATCAGCTTCTAGGTATTAAATATATATTTTAATAACTAACAAAAGAAAAGTTTTCTTTTTTAAATTTAAACTAAAGAAAAAAACTTTTTTACTTTAACACAAAATGGCTGATCTCCACAAGCAAATTCAATTAATGTTACTGCATAACACCAAACATCACAAGGTGGAATATTATTTCTATCCCGAAAAAATATTTCGTCCGTTAATTATAATAGATAGATAATTGTTACCTAGTTATTACATCGATGTCTTTGTATTCTCTAGCCCATTTAAATCCACACAATTTAATTTCTCCACGATCGTTTAATAAGATCTTATTTGAGTTAGTATTGTGAAGTGCAAATCCCTTTATATGTATTTCCAACAAAGCATTTAACACCACACAAGAAATATACCCTAAGATTCCTTCTGCTAAAGCGTCTTCAAAAGCTTCATAGCCAAAGTTATTTATAAAATGACTGTAAAATTGTCTTAAAGTCATGTCCATTACTTCGAAGCATATGATATAAGTAGAAATCTTATTTTGTTCAATTGATCCCCAGCCATAAAATTGTGGAATAAATGGCTGCTCTGCAAATTTATGAAGAAATTTTAGTTCATTAATCATGTAATAAATATTTGTAAAATTTCTAAAATATCTTTTTAGAATTATCCACTTATTAGTATTAGCGTGATAGCATATATGCATTTCACGTTCTCTTTCTTCATTTGGATGAAGAAGTAATTGGAATTTGAGTTCCGAATAAAAATTATATCTTCTACTACTTTCTTCAAAAATTAATGTATCCAATTTCCTAAAGCTTTCTTCAAATAAGACCTTATACAATTCCTAAAATATTATATTAATTCCAATCCAAGGAGTAACCTCAACTTTATGGTGAGGAGGTCGCGCTTCGCAAAATTGTCTTGATTATAAAAATTTTAAAAATCAGTGTGAAAATTGATTTTTCCTCCACAAGTCGGTGTATTTTTAAATAAAAACGAAAAATGGTTTTAGCGGAAATTCAAATTTTTAATTGATGTGCACCACATTTAAAGAGTAGTACAGTCTTTTTGTCACTACTGTCAATTTCATAATTTAAAATACCAACTTTTTTTCTTCCAAAAGCATTCTTTATTAAAGACTCATCAAGTCTACATTTCTCTTGAGCATTTTTATAATAAGGTGTATTTTTAAGTTCATCAATAGTAGCGCGTTCATCTACTCGCTTCAAGCAACGACTAATTAATTTCAATTCATTGGCAAAATAATAATTATAATTTGTATAAAATATAATATATGTATATTTATTAGCTTCATCCATTTTTTGCATAGCACCTTGTAAAAGTGTTTCTGGATCGATGTTTTCAATAAATTGCATCAAGGTAATCGGGTCGGGGTTCAGCCCCATCAATTTTTCATATGGGTGAAATCCACATATAAATTCCAATAGCGTCATTCCTAGGCACCAGATATCATATTTTGGATCTTTGACTTCAGTACTCCGCACTCTTTCTGGTGGCCAATAAAGTATTGTACCTATATAATTTCCGGTAATGATTGCATCCATTACACGCGATTCACTAAAATCTCCAATCTTAAAGTTACCACTTCTATTAACCAATATATTATCTGGCTTAATATCTCGATGTATAATGTTTTTCTTATGACAATATTCTAAACCGTCAATTATTGGAACAACTATATATTGTAACATAATAGATGGATGACACACGTCGATTTTAAGAATCATCTCATTTAGTTCACTAAGGTTCATATCCATCAATTCAATGCACAATAAAGCATAGTTTTGATCGAAACAGAGCCCATAAAATTCAACGATGTCGTGGGAATGTTTTAACTGGCTTAAAATCTTGGCTTCTTTCAACAATTTATCCGCGAATTCATTTTTATCATTCCTTCCATGCCTTCCTTTCCTCCTGTTCTTTGTCTCTTGCATTGGAAATCGTTTAACAGCCATATATATCCCAGTTGGTTTAAAATAATATAGTCTTACTTCAAACTGTGAAGCGCCTAATAGAGTATTTGTGTCGACTAGATCATCTGAATTAAATGGCAGAATTGAGCCAGAAATAAATAGTTTATTAATGCTGTCATTATCCAAATTTGATGATTGTTGGGGTATTAGATCAGACATTTAGAATTCGATAATTTTAACTTTATAAAGAAAACAACAATTTATTAAAGATGATGGTGAAGATAGAAATGAAAGCGAAAATTTCCTTATCAACCCCTATATAAGCAATCGATATTTTGCTCACTTGTAATATAACAAACAAAAGCAACAGGTTTAACGCAAACAAGTGAGTAAAATATCGGGTGTAGAGGGGATTCAATCTTCATATGCCCCAAAACGTCAAAATTTTTATTCATTTTTGTACATTAATATAGTCCATCTCAGTGCGAACGAGCAAAAAAGTTGGAGCTGCATGGCCTTGTGGCTAGGATGCCGGTACTTTAACTATGAGTGCAGATACGTTTTCCATGAATTTCAACAATTGTTGAGTTTCAAGTAAAATTCTATCCGACCCATTAAAATCGACCTCGAGAATTTTGTTTTTGCATAGTATTAAAAAGTTTTTTTAAACCATAAAACGACATAAACAATATTAGAATCGCTCACGAGAAACTATATAAAACAAGAAAAATAGTCAAAAATTTTGGAAATATTAACATGCTTGCTTGTATTTAACATCCAAGGCAAAGAAGTAGGAGTAATGTAAGCTGATTTTTTTCTTAAACTACATGTGTCCCAAAAAGGCACTTGTGCGATATTCTCAAAACTTTTCAAGTTTTTTAATTTTCACCAAAATAACCCTAGTATTTCTATGAGAGAAATCGATTGCGAGCATTGACGGACCTTGAAAACGCTTCCCTGATCATGTATTAGTCTATTTTCGCGTCAATACACACACCTTATCACTGCATCAGGGTAGCGTTTTCAACGTTCGTGCAATCGATTTTTTTGTTGTAATTTTTAAGTCAAACAGTGTAAATTTTAAATTACAAATCCCCCCCAGCGGGGGCGCTGAAAGACAAAAATTTCGTTTAGATCCCCATCGCCGTACGAGGGGGTTTTACGACCCCCTATCCATCTATATTTTGGCTGGTATTCATCCTGGGCATTGCATGGTGGAGAATAAAAGCTAACAAGGTAGTTTTTTGCGGGAAGAAATTCGCCAACACACGTGTACAACCCCCCCCCCCCCGAATTTCGGGGGAGGGGAGGGGGGTCGCCCGCAACCAGCAGGCCAAAATGGGTTTTCGCGCGCAGGCCAAAATGACTTTTCGCCCGCAAATTTTGCGAGTGAGACCCATTTCGCCCGCATCCTCGGGCGAAATGAGAGAAAAATTTTGCGGCTCGTAAAAAAATAATTGATGTAAAATCTTGATCCTAAAAAAAGAAATTTCAATTTTTTTCCGAAAAAAGTTGACAGAAAAACCGACTTTTTTAAGAAAAAAATTCATATCTTATCGTAGAAGCAGTTTCAATAAATTTCCTCACTCAGGATTGTAGATCTAACCTTCCTCTCTCGATTTCAATAGGAAGTTTTTGGATTGCATTCATCCGTAAAAAGTTATTTACATCGCAATTATATCGAATTTATCAATAAATAGAAGTTTTTTAAGTTTTTATAACTTGGCTATATGGGTCAAGGAAGCGTTTTCATGCTTCGAGAATGCGCGGAATCGATTTCTCGCATAAAATTACCCCTAAGAATGTATTTTTTACAAAAATTTTCAAAAAAATTTTTTCGGAGAACGGGCTCCGATTTTTACCTCCTTCCCCTTTAAACTACAGTTTAATGGTATATAAGAGTATAATTGAAGGTATCCTATGCACATATTCCCTTAGTTCAAAATTCAAAAATTTCCTCGTATTTGTGTTCCCCGTGATCAAAAACCCCCATATAATCACATTTATAGGGAAAAAAATTCGGGCTTCAAACTTTTCTTAGTTTGAAACACACGTGGGACCCAGGATAGTCCTTGTGTAATAGGTCCTCCCCTCCCCTTCCCATATTTACAATTTATAAAAATTCAAAATAAAACTCCTAACCCCACTCCTCACAAACAACATCCTTTCACAAATGACCGCAAAACTAAAAATTAATTTCGAGGTCATTTTTTTCTCATAGGAAATACGCATCTTATTCACGTACGATTCCTCGGAGATTCTTTCTTTACACAAAAACGTGCCAAAAAAGAATCTCTGTTAAAGTTTTTATGCAGGTGGCACACTTCGCCACCCCCGGATTCCTACTCTCCGGGATAGGATCTTGGTATTTTTTCATGATTTTTGCCTTCAGAAATGGAATAAAAGATGGGAA
Organism: Acrobeloides thornei; assembly: GCA_034699885.1. Lineage (NCBI taxonomy): Eukaryota > Metazoa > Nematoda > Chromadorea > Rhabditida > Cephalobidae > Acrobeloides > Acrobeloides thornei. The sequence goes on from JAQGCP010000042.1 coordinate 12,778, forward strand.
GGGAAGGGGGGACCTATTACACCTTGTCCTCTTTTCGCCCTTGCTAACCACCCTTGTCCTTGCTTTTTCCTATGTTTTTTAACAACACATTAAAACCCTTTCCATCTCTTATTTTTTTTATCATCCGTTCATCTATCGTTAATTAGTTATCCCTCCCACCCACCCATTCTCCATTGCCCATGATAATAATTCTTTCACACCCGCTCACCACTTTTACTTATAGGCGGAACAGCTGGCAACCAAATTATTACAAACCCAACTTTCCAATTAACGTTCAATCCTCCCGCGGCATGGACATATCCGGATAGTAGTGCAACGATGACCTTAGATTATTTCCCAGGCCAACCTTTACTTCAAACACAAGCCCAATCAAATGCTATTGGAGCACTTACATCAGCAGTAAGTTTAATAGTTTCAGGTATAACTTTTTAGTACGATAGAACTTTGTCACCTACCCCCACCCAAAAAGATAACTAGATTTCGACCATTTTGGGTGGGGAAGATACAATAGGTGTATAATTCATATCGAGATCCCCCCTCCCCCATCCAACATAAGAGGAATGGTGTAGGTAAGGTAAAAAATACAATCTTTTTACACAAATTTAGATGATAAGTGCTCTATCCTCAGCAGAAATTAGCACCTTAGGCTTAACCATTACCGCCACTTATACAGCACCTACAGTAAGCGACTGTGTAAAAGTGATATCTGGAACAATTATGGACACTGCCATAGGGGCAGTAATTGGGATCGAAGAAGCTGGGGCGATCACCCAACTGGCCACTGTTGGAACAACAGCGATTACAACAATGAATTGTGCTGAACGTTCCTATACAGGAACCACATTCACTTATGTGCCTTTTATACAGATGGCAACTATCCAGGTGCAGGGTTTAGTCGCAAGTGGATATACTTTGCAATCGGTGGCGAATGCTTTACAGGCAATGTTGAACCTGAATTATAGTGCTAGATTTACTCAAGCAATTACTTATAAGTAAATTATTCTTCGTCGCTTTCTTCAACCGCTTCTCACTCAATCATATTTTATTAATGTTTGTATATTAGGGTTGCGTGGGATCGGAAAAAATCATTTTTTTCTTAATTATGTTTTCTATCCATAACGGTGACGGTGATGTATCCTAGTGCAAAATCTTGAACACTTTTGGTCAAAAATCATAATGGGGGACCTTAGGATTTTTGAAAAAAAATTTTTGAAAAATTCCAATCCATCTGAAAATTCAGTCCCGATTCTCGATTTTGCAAGTCCCGATCCCGACTTTTCCCGAAATTTTCGATCCCGAGTAACTCTACTGTATATAAATACATAAAATAAATGTTACAAACATTTTATATTGTAGCATAACACATTGTATTAGACCAATAGTTTCAGATTTTAGAGCACATATTGCATATCTTCCCCCCTCATTCAATTGAAATGGGGTTGATTAGGGGGTTAAACGATCTAAATCATGATGTAGTGGTAAGGTGAAGAAAATCGACTACATGGTGTAGTGGTTAGCGCGTTAGATTAGCAGCCAGAAGGTCGAGGGTTCGATTCCCGGTCATTTTGTTTTTGTCTCATTTTTTGACTATCAACTTCAAAGTCAAATATCTCGCCACTGTTAAATAATTTTTATGTACGATTTTTTGCATGTGTTAGAGGGACTAAAGCTCTGTATTTTCATACAAAAATTAAATTTCTAACATTTTGTTAAGGTGAAGAAAATCGACTTTGAAAACTTCAAAGTAATTTTTGACAATGTTAGGATCAACGGATTTCGAAAATTTTTATCAACACTTATTCGGCCATTGTTCAGCTACAATTTAAAAAAGACCGCATAGAAATTCATTAGAAGGGGTGCGAGAACGACTAAAAACATTGATGTTGCAGACCAAAATGAACGCTCTATACCCTTTGCACCCCCCTGTCTACGGCACTGATTTTAGTATTTATGATTTTTAATGATTTTTCTCCAAGTTTGTTTTCTACTTATGTAAATAATCTTTTTTCTATTTTTATATAGTTTTATGAATAGACTTTTATTTACAAACATTTTTTATTTTCCATATTTTGCATAATAAATGAATTCGAATCGACCGTCCCTTGGTTCTCTCTCTTCCCTAAGCCACTGGGGGGGGGAGAGGGCAGATTTTTTAGATTGAGAGTAAGTTTTTATATAGTGTGGTTCCATTTTTTTATAATCTAAAGTGTAAAATTCTTACTTGATTAGTCAGCAGGCTAGCAATAGCCGGTAATAATACTGTAAAATCGAAGCATTTTTATTCTACTAGAGAGCAAAACGCATATATAGACATTATTAAAAAAATTTTCAATTTATTGAAATTGATTTTAAATTTTTTTGCAAATTTAAGGACATTTCTATGGCATTGGTGAATATGGTAAAGCTATGCAGCGCTTAACCTGTCCTAAGTGTATAGAAGAAATTGGCGGCGCAAAAAAAATTTTTAATCTATCTTGAAAGATTAAAAATTTTCGTTATGGAAATACTTGAGTCTCGCCGTCTTAAAACAGATTTATTCTTTTTCCACACACAAAAAATTCTCGTTATTTTGACATGGAATGAAAAACAGAAAAAAGATAACGTTGCCATTACAAACACTCTATCATTACTCCGTTATATTTCGTTATACTCTGTCATTACTTCGTTACATTCTGTCATTACTTTGTTTCACCTTGACTCTGTGTCAGTAGTCCATATATCATGTAATAACAATGCTCAAAAACACTCCCTACTCCAAAGAACTATCAAGAACATCATGTGAACATAAAGATGTGTTTTGAAATTGTGTTTAATACAAGGGCAATTTCAGTGAGATATTTTTGGTATAAAAGTACAGGCAAGGTTTGAAAGGTGAAGAATATTTTTTCGATAAAAAATCTTTGAAAAAAGATGATATTTTTGTTAATATTTCTTTTGCCTAGTTTGTTATGCTTCTATAATTTTTATTGGAAAAGAAGGAAACTTCCACCTGGTACGCCCATTCATGAGTTTTGGCCTAGACTTCTTTATAAGCTATGACGGATGCTTTTATAAAACCTTGCCCTAGACTCTTATGGAGATCCTGGACTAGGCCTATATCCTGGACTAAACCCATATATGGATCCGACCTAGGTCATTTTTAGTCCCTCCCCCTCCGATTGCTTCTAATTCAAGTTTTCTACATCTTTACTTCAGGACCCACACCACTTCCCTTCTTTGGCAACACTTTATTCCTACACGGCTGCGAACCCGGATATGAAGCCTATATGTCATGGTATAAAAAATATGGCCCAGTCTACACTTTCTGGCTTGGAGAAACCCCTATTGTCTGCGTTTGTGATTATGACCTTATATATGAAGCGTTCATAAAAGACGGAGAATCTTATGTTGGGAGACAGAAAACTATCCAATGGTTGAATGTTGTTCGAGGCAAGATTAGGCCACAATTGGGATAAATGAAAAAGATTTTAGGTGGACAATACGGGGTTATATTTACAGAGGGAGATTTATGGCGTGATCAGAGAAAGTTTACATTCCATGTTTTTAAGGAACTGGGTAAGGGGCAGAGACAGAATTTGATGGAAGAGAGGGTAAATTTATATGCGAATTTTAGAAATTGTTGAATTTAGATGTTATATGAGGTGACATCTGTGATAGAAAAACTTCAAAATGACGTAAAATCTGGGGTTGAGGAAGTTAAAATTTCACCTTATATTGATGTGGCTATTGGGTCGTTTATAAATAATTTGTTGTTTGGATATCGATTTGATGGGGTGAGTTGAAGCTAGCTGCCTGCCTGTCTGCTATAACCCTATACCCATAGCCCACAACCCATGGCTCATAGCCCATAGCTCATAGCCATGGCCTATAGCCCATAACCTATGGTCTGGAATCCAGACTCTGGATTCATGATCTTTATGCAAGGAATTTTGCAGAAATTTCTGGTCATTTTCCAAAACTTTTTGGTCATGTGCTCATGACCCATAACCCCATCTCATTATTCCTTTTTGAGTTGATGCCAGCTACCTGACTGGCATCAACTCAAAAGGCCCACAACCCATAGCTCATAGCCCATGGCCTAAAGCCCATAACCCACGATCTGGATCTATGATGCAAGGAATTTTGCAGAAATTTCTGGTCATTTTCTAAAGATTTTGGTCATGTACTCATGACCCATAACCACATCTCATTACTCCTTTTTAGCCCAATTTACAAACCTTCTACAAACTCAAACGTATTGTAGCCGATTTTGGCAAAGTAGTTGGAAATCCTTGGATGTTACTAATCCAAAAACAAACCGAAAATGCCAAATACTTCCCATATTTTTCTAAATACTACCACCAAATGAAACAAACCAGTGATATTTTATTCGAATTTTATAGAAACGAAGTCGATGAACACATAAAACGAGCCGATCACGACTCTGAGCCAACAGACTTTGTTGAAGCATTTTTGAGAGAAAAGGCTAGGAGAGACGAGGCTAATGGAAAAGAAAACCTGGACCCTATTTATAAGTATTTTTTGGAAAAAAATTGATCTAAAAAAATGATTTAGTATGCATCAACTTTTGGTCATGTGCTGGGATCTATGGGTTGCTGGACAAGTAAAAATTTTGAACACCATAAATTTGGGTCGGTTCAGATCTGACCAAAATCTGCTCAAAAACAAGTCAAATTATTTTCAAATTTTTTTTGCCTAAAAATTGTTAACATTCTTCCCAAGATTTCATTAAAGTTATCAACTTTAGGAAACAACTTCAAACACCATAGCATGGGGTGTTTTATATTTGATGCTAAACCCTCAAATTCAAGTCAAATTGCAAGAAGAACTTGACTCGGTCATAGGGAATGACAGAATTATTACATATGATGATCGCTCAGCATTAAATTATGCGGCAGCTGTAGCCAGTGTAAGCGGTATATAGAATTGTGGGGGGAGGGGTTCATGGAGATGTGTCGCGAGTTGGCGTTTCTAGTCTGTCTCGCAAAACGTCGCGCTACGCGTCGTGCGACGTGTCACTAGTACTTGGGTTGAAAAGACGTTTATCCAACAAAAATCCTTGGTGGTGCAGTTACAAGGTAGTGGCTTTTTGGTCACATGGTCGCGGGTTCGAATCCCGTTTGGAGCCAATTTTTTGCCACTCAGTCTTGTGTCATTTGTGCGACGTCGCAGGCTGTCGCTCGACGTGTCGTGCGACGCAACTATAAACGACATGGAAAAAATTGTTCGTCCTATAAACGTAATTGCTCTGCGTGTCGCGCGACGCGTCGTGACGGAAATATAAATTCCGCCTTAGGGTCTCTATGGGGATCTCTATAGGGGCCCTCTACGCAGGTCTTTATGGGGTCTCTTTGAGGCTCTTTGTGGAGCCTCTATGGGAGTTTCTACAAAGGGTTTTCATAGTGCCCTTATGAACTAAATTTTCAGGAAGTTCAACGCCTAACAAACCTAATGCCCCTATCTAATCGTCATACCACCACTAGAGACGTAACCATTGGTGGATTTCGTATTGAAGAGGGAACCGAAGTCTTACCTCATATTTCAGTGGTTCTGTATGATGAAAAAGTAAGTCATTTATACCAATTTCTATCAACATTTAGACTTTCCCAAACCCCCTTCAATTTGATCCAACACGTTTCTTGGATACAAACGGCAAATACAAAAAAGTTGACGAACTAATACCATTTTCTGTCGGAAGAAGGCAATGCATTGGAGAAGGGATAGCAAAAATGGAAATTTTCTTGCTCATTGCTAATTTGTTTAATCAGTTTAAGGTAAATTGAGTGCCCAGTCCCCAAAGACCATGGCTCATATCCCATGCCAAAATTTATAGATCTCGGTTGTTCCCAGCAAACTTCCAAGTACAGTGAAAAAATTTGGAGCATCTGTGGCACCTCAATCATTTGTTTGCAAGGTTGAAAAACGATATTAGACACATAAAACATTTTGTACAGTGAACTTGGATATTCCATAATAATAAATATAGAAATTAAATATGTCATTAGTTGACTCAGCCCCCAATCAAGACCCATAGCGCCCATAACCTATTTTTGGTCCTCTAGAGCTCATTTCTGAGCTATAAGACCGATTTTTTGGTTCTATGAACCATTTCTGGGGTTTATGATATAACGATTTTTTCGCGCCTCCTGCACGACGAGGTGATGGCAATTGTTGCCCTAATTGTCGCGCTCCTAAAATCGTCCTTGTTTAGTAGTACGGCGGTCTCTATTGACTTCAAAGTTTGATCATTTTTTATGAAAAATCAAAATAAGGAATCATTAGAATTTTTTGAACAAAATTTTTGGACAAAAACATAAGGGGAACTAGGTTCCATTAGAAATTTTTTTCATTTTTTGGATTTTGGGGAAGATCAATTGACCCCCTCCCGCTACGTGCTTGATCACCAAACCATTTTTGAGCAAAAATGACTTTTTGAGAGCAAAAAAATGGCAAAAATGACATTTTATATATTCACTAACCACCTACGACCTCATACGTTTTTTACAAAATTTTTGACCTTACTGCAGGACAAATGTTCTAATTGATGAGCTCCCACACTTCTACACGGACTTTTTTCTTTGAGATGAAAATACCATATGTATCCGATTTTAACAGGAATAAGCGATCTGCCTCCAACATTTAATTAAACATTTATCTACGAAAAAAACTTTTGCAGCCTAAACAAAGGATTGCCTTATAATTTCGACTAGTTGAAGAAGTATCGCCACAAACTACGCATTTCAACATTTTTTCTAGATTTTAAAGATTAAAAAATAATAATTTTACACAAAAATATTTAAATTACTTATATTTTGAGCGATAATTTTGGCTATAATATAAATAGAATACAACACTGGTTATAAGTCCAATGAGTCTTGACTAAATTACTAATAATTTCTGATCATCATGATTACGATCGACTAATGATGTGATGGCCAAAACCGAAAAAATCGTTCGGTTCCGGTTCAGGACTGCGTAGAAACAAAGTGGGAACAAGCTCAAAAAGTATGTTATGTTCCCGAAAGGTTGGCAGCATAATTATTTTTTTTAATGACACAAAAATGCTTTTCAGGAAGGGAATCTCACTAGAGCAACATAAGTTTTTCAGCTAAGAACCCCGTGGATCACCCTGTATATTTTATCTAGCTGAAACTTATGTTACTCTAGTGAAGTTCCCTTCTTGAAAAGCATTTTTGCGTCATTAAAAAAAAATAATTATGCTGCCAGCCTTTCGGGAACATACTTTTTGAGCCTGTTCCCACTTTGTTTCTATGCAGCCCTGAATCGGAACCGAACGATTTTTTCGGTTTTGGCCATCACGTCATTAGCCGATCGTACCCATGATGATCAGAAATTATTAGTAATTTAATCAAGACTCATTGGACTTATAAATGTGTTTGTAATATGAAGTCTGCGTTTTTAATGTAATGTCGTAGTTGAGCAATCAGACTATCAATTAGCAGAACTTGATGTATGAATCGTGATACTTTATAATAATAATCATAGAAACTAGCTTTTTTGCAAATTCAATAATTATAGAGTCACACCCAACATTGTGAGTTTGGACTCCAAGATTCGATTTGTCACCAATCGAAATAGCATGGAAAGAAGCGGTAGTTTCCATCAAAAATTTTCCTTCATATAATCGAAAACCTACTGCGCTAATAGGGTTGGTGAGATTGAGATTTTTTAAATGAAATATTATTATTTGAGTATTTTTTTATTATTTGAGTATTTTTTTTATTTGAGTATTTTTATAGGCTTAGGTGGGGCTTAGGCCTAGGCTTAGGTAGGGCTTAGGCTAGGCCTAGGCTTAGGCCTAAGCCCTGCTTAAGCCTAGCCTAAGGCAAGCCTAAGTCTAGCCTAAGCCCTGCCTAAGTCTAGGCCTAAGCTTAAGCCTAGGCCTATGAGATTAATAAATTTTAGATAAAAAAATTAATCCATACCGAAATTCAAAAAAAAACTCAAATAAAAATACTCGAATAAAAATACTCAAATAATAAAAAAATACTCGTTTAAATACATTTGTTTTTTAAATTGAGATTGAGATCCAATTTGAGATCTCAATTTGAGATTTTTTTAAGCAATATAAAACATAATTTTTGCAAAAAATTTTGAAGCTACTGGCGATCAAGGGAGTGCAAATTTTTCGTCGGAAGTTTTATCCCTGGTCATTGACTCCCTTGATCGCCAGTAGCTCCAAAATTTTTATAAATATTTTTTCAAATCGCTTCAATAATGGTTGGAAATTGTTTGGCATAATCAAAAACGGTAAAATATGTAAAATTTTGAGTTTTCCTACCTACAAAACACTAACCATTTATTTCCATCAAAAGCGCAACAAATTTCCACCAGGTCTTCGCAATCAGTCTCGTGGAGTAAACGTTACCAATCCTTTGAATTCTTGTGACGCTGAATTAAACGGCCTAAAATAGGGAAGTAATCGGGGGTTCTAGCCGGTAAAAATATCAAACCGAAACTTTATTTGTTTGAATTTAGCAACCATAAAAACAATACAAAACCATAATAAAAGTTTAGCAGTACATTTCAAAAATAATAAACATTTAAAGAAACGGCGCAGGAAAAGCTCTTTAAAGAAAGAAGCTTCCCAAACTTTTACTTTGCAAAACGCCGGCAGTAAGACTGGAAAGAAGTAAATTAACGCGGCATAGCATGAAAAACAGAACGCATGGAACTAATGGAACAACAGCCAGCACAGGGCTCGCAATCGTTGCATCATAAGCCCTTTCACAAAAACACGACACGATGGCAACGCAATGCGCAATGCGTGATAAGACATGCGAAAAAAACGATGCGACGTAAACCGATAGATAAAAATTAAGACTCATTTTCTGAGAGTATTTAAAGTGGTCGAGCCAGGCCAAAATGTGAATGTGATTGATTTTTCTTGTTTATGGTTTAAAAGTAACTTGGTGATGAGTACATATGTGTGCTGCAATCAAAAATTTCCAGAATTTTTTCTTTGTTGAGATATGGTGTTTCAAAGATGGGTACCTTGAACATATGCATGAAAATGCACCCTAACGGTAAATTCGCCGTAATTTATATATATTCGGAAAATTCATGAAAAATGGAGCATTTTTTGTTTTTACAGTAAATTCTGAATCGTTTGTCGTTTTAATCTTATTATTCGAATATATTTCTCAAAAATTTATTTTATAATCATATATTTATTTTAAACATAAACAAAAATCATATTCCATCGCGTTTTGTGGGGAAGTTTTCTTGTAATTTTGCTGAACATCTTCAAAAATAACTTTCGCAACATTTAAAAGGTTGATTCAAATCATTTTCTTAAAAATTGAAATCAAAAAGAACCAAGCGTATTATAATAAGATTAAAATTCAACAAAACAATTCCACATTGTTATTTAAAAAAATTACAACAAATGCAAAAAATTTTTGCATGTGCAAAAAAATAGACGCCGACCGGAATCGAACCATATACAATGTATAAGATAGGCTAAGGCACTTGCACTGAGCCACGATCACAAAAAATTTATTTACTTCAAAATACTTATGCATAATTCGTATAAAATTTTTGAAACTTTCGAGCCTCATAGCTCAAAGCCAAGAGCTTGTAAGGTAAAAATTTGATCACTTTTAAATGGCAAGTGGGTATGCTCTACAAAGTTAGCCGGGTTTGAACAATTTTTGAGTATGACAGTTCCGTGACGTCCCTTGTTAGTATACTTCTTTTATTTCTGCAATACATCAGTAACTGGTAAGATCAAATAGCCAAACCAGGTGATTACATAAAACGAAATTATCTTCTTCATCATGAGGTAAAAATATTAGCAGTCTAATGAAATTTTATTAAGTTGCTAATAACATTTGTTCAAGAGTCTTTTTCACTAAACTTGAACATAACAATTAACTATCATAAACTATAAGTGTGTTATCGAAAAAGGAAAGCTTATGTTCAATTTTGTCCTGCGGTGTTCAATCATCAGACCGTCAAAAAATAATAAACTTTATTTTTGAAATTTAGTATTTTTGAAATTTATCTTCTGAAGATCATGTTGGTCCAACTATTTAATAATATGTCTTCGCTTACTCAAAACATCACACCAATTGAGCTCCCTACGCAAACCGGTATACCCTGGATGATGTACATATTTCCTGTGCTTTCAATAATATCTATGGTATCAGTATTACTTTTGCTCATTTACAGAACCCCGGAAAATATGCTAAATTATAGACGTTATTTGATCAATATTATGGTAAAAAATTTAGAACTTTACATAGCTTCTTTTTACGTATAAACTTGTCACTCTTGATGCAGTAGCAAATGGATCAAAATCATCTTGATCGAAGAGGGTTCGATCCCGGAATTGTAATTTTGTTTTTATCGAATCAATCAAACTCCTGGGATCGAACTCTCCCCATTCAAGATTAATTTTGCGCCATTATATAGCTCCTGCGCCATATGTGATGATTTTTTGTGAAAATTTTATTACTGGCTTTAAAAAATCCTTATACGATAAAATTTTAGACCTGGGCTACTGTAATTGATATTTATGTGAGTGTTATCTATTGTCCTATGATAAATTTCCCTGTAAGGAGAATTAATAAAAATTCATTTTTATTAGTAAAGTTTAGACACAAGAAATTTGTGCTACTGGATTTATAACAGTTTTAAAAAATACTGGGATCAACTTTGGAAAATTTTCTTTGGTAAGTTCGAACAAGAGGAAATTTGTATAATGCCTATAAACCAGGGTTATTTTGGTTATGGTTATAACCATAAACCTAATCATAAAATTCAAATGTTTCAAAATTTTTTTGAAAAATTTTAATTTTTGAAAAATTTTTTTTTTAATTTGAATTTTATGGTTATGCTTACGGTTATGATTTTGGTTACGATTACGGTTATGGTTTCAGTTATGGTTACGCTTATGATTATGTTTTGGTTATCATTATCGTTACGGTTATGGTTATGTTTCGATTATGGTTATAATCGTAACCAGTTGTGCATTACTACGAGGTCAGAATTAGGAGTCATCACTCCTAAGGGTTCCATAATTCCGTAATACTGGGCTCGGTTCAGGCGCCCCTCAAGGCTGTTTTAAACCCCGCTTAAGGCCAAAAGATTTCATAGTAACGTGGCTCTCTAGCATTCTAGAGAAACCACAACGTGTCTTCCGCTGGCATTACAAACCATAACCGAAATCAATAACCGTAACCAAAATAAATCTGCTACAAACTACTATAATGTTTAAGCTTAAATCTTATATTTTCGTATCGATTGGTGCCAGGCACTTTTTACTCACATAGTCTTGTCACATTATTTCCTATTATACTTAACAAATTACCTTTCGGGAAATGAGAATTTAATTAGAGTAATAAAAAATTTGTTTACCGGTTTCTTAGTATGAGATAATTCTGTTTTTAAGACTCCAAACATTAAATATAGCTATTTTTGGTTATCTTACACCTACATGAGCATTACATACTAATTAACACTTTGAAATTTGGGGAAAGTGATCTTAGAATGACCCCCAAAAAAGGCAATTTTGCGATTTTTATGCAATTTTTTATAATTTTCAAGCTTTTAATTTTCACCAAAATAACCCAATAGGGATTTTTTCTAAACAAGAAATCGATTGCGTTCATCAAGAGTCCTTTAAAACACTTCCCTGACTATGTACAGTGGATTCTCGATAGTACGGTCAGGGCTGTCAATTTCCGAACAAATTTTGGACAGTCACAGAACATGGATGTCTGTGACTGGATATGCATTTTTCTCGACAAATGATGATGTTTGGTGTCAAAATTAGGTTCTAAATTGCAGAACTAAGCGTTCTGCGACTGTATGTGGGAAAAGCTCAGAAACTCAGTTTTTCACACCAAAATTGAGTCTAAACACATGAAATGGGCGTAAAATTGCATATTAAGTCAGAATCCAGTAACTTTGCCACATGTTCTGCTACAGAACAATGGTGTTCTGTTACAGAACAAGCCTCCAAATTGGCTAATTGTTTGTACTCGAAGGTTTTTTAACATGGGGAACACGATGCCGGTGCTAATTTTTATGTTTGTCCTTCGAGAGAACCCATAAGGGGAACAAAATTCAACTTTCGTACTAGTGATGATATTATTTTGGCAAAAAAATCATTCTATTCCCCTGTAAAATATTTTTAATATGTATCTCTTTAGATACTTATTGTTATTCGTTAGATAATCAATTGTCGGGGAAGCCTAACATGTGAAAATTTGACAACAATCATTCGAATGGTAACATTAGAAAAATTTGAAGAATATATGCGAACACAATAGCACTTTAAAAATGGTTATGTTTGTTTTACTTGTTTTAAAGTAAAACTATATTACTGGATTCTGACTCAATATGCAATTTTATGCCCATTTCATGTGTTTAGACTCAATTTTGGTGTGAAAAATGAGTTTCTAAGCTTTTCCCACATACAGTCGTCGAACGCTTAGTTCTGTGATTTACAACCTAATTTTGACACCAAACATCATCATTTGTCGAAAAGAATGCATATCCAGTCACAGACATCCATGTTCTGTGACTGTCAAAAATTTGTTCTGTAATTGACAGCCCTGGTAAAAAAATAAAATTTATAAAAAATTTTCTAAATCGTCTAAATTTTTGTACTTGGGAAAGTCGAATCTGAAGGCATTTGTTGATTTTGGTTACTGGAAGTAACTCGGGACATACCCCCTAAAAAGGTTTCATAACGAAAATCGGATAGATCAACGTCAGTGAAATTTTTTCAATCCTCAAAAATGCGCGCAATAGATTCCCCGCCTAGAAAAACCTGAGGAGTCATTTTCGTAAAGATTCGATGCAACGCTCAATAGCACCTTATTTATTGAACAACCCAATATTTAGTCAAAGTTCGTCAGGCCAAAAACAGCATTGATACGAGTTGATTTATTTCATATGCATTCCTTTAGCTGTTAAGATTACACAGCATCAATTATTTTTTATTACGAATCCGTCAAAATTGTTGCTAAGTTAATGAAATGCATCGCACAAAAAAAATCCGCACGGATCTTCCGCACAAAAATCTTCTGCACATTTTTTGCTTCTACACATTTTTTTGCTTCTGCACATTTTTTTTGCTTCTGCACATTTTTATTAAATCAAATCGATTAATTTAATGTTAAGAAATGTAAAAATTCCTTTTTTGTATGATAAAAAATATGTGATAAGCCAAAATTTGATGCCCTCATTTTTGTGTTCATGGCCAAGACCGTTGCAGAAAAAATACAGCTTCTAGTATGAGGAGCTGAATGTATACTTAATGATAATGATTCGAGTGTCCGGGTCGTAAAAACGAGGGTATGGTGATAAAGATCACATTTTACATAGCTGTTAATAGCGACTGCATACCGCTGCCTATTTTCAACAACTTTATTCAGATTTTTGGCAAGAAGACATTTCCCAAGTTAGCCTCAAGGCATATTTTTCCGGGGCTATTTGCCCCGTGGGTATGTTTTTATTTACTTTACTTTCTGAAACTTTTGAAATGTTTCTCAATGTTTGTTTCAGAAACATTGAAAAAACATTGCAATGTTTCTGAAACATTTATGATGAACTATGTTTACTATTATTTTTAGTAAAAATGAGTTGTTTTAGACATATGACACACACACATTTTTCACTTGGTTTTATGATTTAACTGCGTGAAAAATTGACAAGGGAACAGTTGATGGTGCGATTTCACAAAAATTCCTCTATATTCTTGTAGAGTACCCCTGACTTGACATTTAAAAAAATGGAGTTAGCTGATGACGGCCACTGTGTGGCTAGCTAATG
>JAQGCP010000043.1:0-26576 GCA_034699885.1 Acrobeloides thornei
GAGCCCAAAATAAAAGTTGCATAACTCGATGGGTTCTATCAGATTATAAGCCTAAATTTTCGTTCAGCATCGAAAAAATTTAAAACCCCAATGTAAACATCCCGCAGGGATTTATTAGCCAATCTAATACTTTTATTTGATTAGGTTGGTTGACCAGTTCAAATTCGTTAAAATTGAATTCATAGGGTAGATAAGTGAAAAAGTCAGTGGAATTCATTGAAATTAAGGATGTAGGGCATTTTTGGATCAATTCGGTTATAAGGCGAAAATACGGTGGTAAGTTCATAGAAAATTTAAAGGACATTCGAGTTATGGATTTAATATCTAAAATAAGAACATGAAAAATGCAGAAAATATTGTCTTTTCATAATTCAAGAGTAAAAAAATCGATCGACGGCTGATCGGGTGGATCATGGTGTAGTGGTCTAAGGTACTGGCGTTTACCCATGATTCGAGTTCTCCTGTGTTCCAAACCTTTTTTTCCGATCTCAGGATCATAGATTTTTGACTAAATTTCTATCAAATCCACATACTTGTGTGAACAACAGTCGAAAGAATTTCTAGAACACCACCTGCAGCCAACAATGGAACATCTGGATTTTCGACTACAAGATGTTCAATCTTCAACATATAATTCTTCTTTAGCAACCGGATCAAAGTGGTTTCACTGACAAAAAACTTCTTTTCCGGGTGGATTTTTGAAATAATCGCATGAGACCTGCTCTTTTCTTCGATTCCTAGGTAAATGACTTCTTTTAGCAGCATTCCCCAATAAATATCTGAGTAATTGGCACTTATTAGCTATAAATAATTCATTTATTTTATACTTTTTTAGTTTACTTTGAATGGATCCGGATGAGCAAAATTCCTATGATCACATCGATGAAGTATAATTTCTTTTAGTATATCTCGATCAAATTGAGCCATCCCGAAATTTTTAAAGAAAATATAAAATTTATGGTAGAACTATCTTATTGAAGGTGATAACTTCTTCTAATTTTCTAAAACCTTGAAATTTCGAAACATTTATTAAAAGGAGTTTAAAAATATGCGCCAAAAATTTTCGTTTTATTAATAGTATCTATTGAAGTTATTCTTTCACAAGTCTCAATTTTTAAACTCTATAAAGTTACAATGGTCCTGCAAAATAATTTTTTACATGAGAAAATAAAATCACTATCAAGTTCTCCACCCCAGAAACCCGGGTGTAAAAAATTCAGTCATTTTCGAAAATTTTATTCAATTATTAAAAGAGCTCAGAACTTAAATAAATTAGCAAGATTGCATAATTTGCAATTTTTCCGGCATTGGTTACACATAATTGCATCATAAATTTTCGAGTAAATATCATTCTCCAAATTGGGGAACCGCCTATGTGTCTGTATTGTAAGATAGGGCGAAAGTTGGGAAAAATTATCTTAAAATAATTTTTCAAAACTTTCGCGAAAAAGAAAACAATCGAAAAAAATAATAAAGAGTGCATGATGTCGAGTGCTCAATGAACTTAATGTCATGCCACTTAGTCGTTTGAGCGAACTTGCGTTGTACAGCGCGAGAAAAGCCTGGAATGTCCTGTAGGCATGGAAAAGGACGATATGGAAAAAGCTCGGATGTGTGAGAAGATATAAGAGGCTTATCCCAATCTTCCACGAAAAATTACCATGGGAAAGCCGTCGTACTGACATTTGTCATTTTGCGACCATCGCATAGGAGTACGACGATCCCTGAACGACCACGCAGGGATGCATTGTCGAGGTTGCAAGTTATCGTACTGACCAGTCGTACTACCCACTTGCAAAAATTAGGTTCAATCGTTTCAATCAATAGTCAAAACATTTCATTGAAAACCAGGCAAAACGCCAAACAAATGAGTACGAGAAACTGCGATCGCGGTTAACTTCGAACACTTTAATCGTGGATTGCACCCATCCGAAATAATTTTTGGTACTTATGCGCTATCCCCCCCCCCATTGGGGGGGGGGAGGATTCTGCATAAATTTTTTTAGGCCTAATCTTAGGCCTTAGGCCTAGGTCTCTGGCCTTGGGCCTAATCTTAGGCCTTAGGTTCAAGCCTAAGACTAGGCCTAAGCCTAAGGATTGTGTAAATTATAATTTGGTACACAATATTCAAAATCGGCTTGCCGATCTTGAATTTTTTCTGATGCCGTATCGACTAGCCGATTTTGAATATTCATTGGATATTCAATATCAGCTACCCGATTCAGAATCGGCTGAAATTCAATATCGGCTACAACATATAAACGAAACGAATCCGTAAAAATTCCAGGACTTCGAGATATGACCATCTCTTTCACATATACGTGGTACCACAAGGACCACAGAGGGCGGGAAGTATGATAGCTAAGTCCCAAGATTGCCTCCCAAAACGCTAGCATTTTCGGATTTTCCGATCCCGAAAACCTGGGGTAGGAGCAGCAATTAGGAATTACGCTTTCTGATTGTATTCAATGAAATCCGAACATAAGGAACCAAAATATTATTTGTGTTCGAGGCCGAGTTGTGGAGCGCCATTGGCACTCGGACCTTGGTCCTTGGGCTAAAATTCCATGTTTGTAACAATCCATATATACACCTTCCACTTTCATTATAATACTGAGATCTTGGCAACTTCATATCTTCAACTCAGCTACCATTTTGGTAAATCTAGATAATGAACTTTTATAATTTGTCCCCTAACTTTCTTCAAAAAATGGCAAATGAGAACTTTATTTAATCAATTCAATTGTCGATGATTAATTACCAATTCTACTTTGTTTTTCACATGACTTTTTCTCGATGAGTAGGGAAAAAGTTGCTCGGCGAGAAGATTTTACTTGTTTTTAATTCTCAATTTAATCAATATTAATACAAATTTGGAAGTCATCTGTTTGAATGAACTGTGGAAACTTCCATTAGTCATAGGGCACTTTTGTTTATACAGTCAAACCTCTATATAAGCGCACCCCGATATAAGCGTCCCCCCCCGAAAAAATTTCCAACGAATGCAATCGTCGGAAATTTTCAATGCATTTACGACGAATAGCGCGGTTTAAGGTTGAAATAGTTCTGTCAGCTAGCGTTGATTTCACTACTCAATTTGACCATTTGAGATGCTAAATTGAAAAGCAGAACCTGGAAAGTTCATCCAGGAAACTTTTTTTTCAAAAAATTAATTTACAATTTTGCTGTATTATTTTTTGTTCAGAAAGTTCTGGTCCCCCTAACCAGCTATATTGGAGGAGTACAAAAATCAAGAAAACAACCATATTAGGAATAATTTTATGTGGGAAATTAAAAGCCTCTATCATTTTTGTAATCAGAGCAAGTTTTCGTGCCAATATTGGCATTGTTCACCAAATTTCGAGTCTTTTAAAACATGTATTTTTACAAAAATTGTAAAAAGTCAATGATTTTATGAAAAAATGTATAATTTGATATATACTGCTATAATTTCTACTAATATAAAGATTTTGAATTGTATAATGTTTTATTCAAACTTTTCAATAAACAAAAACGATCAAAAATATTTTTTTCATATAGGTAGCCCCCCTGTTTGGAATAAACTTCTTTTTGAAAAAATTTTAACAAATTTCCCTCACTCCCTACAAAATTTTTTTGGTCGTGGGTTCGAATCCCGCTTGGAGCTAAATTTTTTTGCACAAAAAAGTCCATTTTTTTCAAAAATGACCAAAAATATTTTTTTCACGTAGATAGTCCCACTGTTTGGAAAAAATTTCTTTTGAAAAAATTTTAAAAAAATTTTCTGACCCCTACAAAATTTTTTTTAAAATTGACTTCGAGTAAATCTCGCGTTATGACAACATCATAATTTGTAATCGCATTTCGATTTTTAAAACATTTTGTAGGGGGTCAGAGAAATTTGTTAAAATTTTTTCAAAAAGAAGTTTATTCCAAACAGGGGGCTACCTATATGAAAAAAATATTTTTTGTCGAAAAAAATATTTTTGATCGTTTTTGAAAAAAATGGACTTTCGTGGCAAATGCGTCGTGGCAAATGCGTCGTGGCAAATGCGTTCGTGACAAATGCGTCGTAGCAAATGCGTTCGTGGCAAATGCGTTCGTAGCAAATACGTCGTGACAAAACGGTCCTGTCGCGGCAAAGCAAGCTATGCCTAAATTTGCCATAAGATCATGAAAACAGATGTACAATAATCAATATACATGACCATTCTTAATTAAAACGCCACCAATAACTTTAGTTTGTTCAAAACCGCATGTGTTGCTACCACGGCGAATCTTCCCGAATCCTCTATCACCCCAAGTTTCTCCCCACGAATTCTTGATAATCCAATATGGGACTCCTTCTTCTTCACCATAACCAACCACTAGAACGGCGTGACTTTCCCTATATCCACAACTTCTATTTCCAAAAATTTTTCCTCGCGCAATATCAGGCTTATATTTAACAAAAAGATCGCCAGGAGTGAACTCTAAAATAGATTGAGGCATATTTTAGATATAGAATAACTTACGAGCAATAAGTGGGCCATGAAAGGCAAGCCATTCCTTCATGTCTTCTTCACCGCCAGATAAGGTTCCAAACAAATCGATTCGATAACGAAGAGTGTTATTGAAGGGTCGGCAATTCTTAATCGTACTGACGTTTTTTTCATCAGCTCGATATTCGTTGCTTTTTTCATCCACCATTCCACACTTGTTTATATAACTAGATTTTTAATTTTTACTTCTAGCCAACTTCTTTAAAAAAATTAAAGTCAGAATCGATTTTGGCACTTTACCCTCCCCCGCTTGAAAATTAAATTTTTGAAAAAATATTAAAGTGGAAAAAATTCCATCCGGGTCAGAAATCGAACTTGGACCTGTCTTGCATTGAGCCTGTTCCTTATCCAGGAATACGACTTTGCAGCCATTTTTTCTCATTTTTTCAGCTCTTGCTGTAAGATGACGTTTTTTAGTAGGAACCGATTCATCGAGATTATCAAATTTTTGAATGTCTTTTAAATACTTACGTTAAAGCATTATTTAAACTATTCCCCGAACAATTGTTTGGATAAATACATTCAATAAGTTCTTGTTCTGATAGGTTTATGAGCTTGCCAGTTTTGGCATGCAAAGATTCAGCTAATGCAGCTGCTGCAAATGCCCAGCATGAACCGCAAGCTTCTAAATTATGACAGGATTAAATTATATAAAATTTATATTTTATTACTTTGGTCTTTTACAGATGTGATAATACCCTCATTTCTCCAATCCTTTGATTCTGGAATTTTTTGATCGGATCGCGGAAAAAGTTCAAAAAGGTCAGCTAATTGTAAATTCCTTAAATCCAAGATTGTAGATGTCTTGTTGTGCAGTAGCAAACAATATTTTTTATCAACTAAAAAGAATAAACAGAGGGTGCGAAAATTATCCAGATAAAAATTCTATCAAAACCTAACAATTTTATCCGTATAATTTTCCCACCCAATATAGAAAAAATGCAAAAAATTTACATGGGGCTTGAAATTTTCTCAATTTTTGAATGAGCTCTTCCGATATTTCTTCATTCAAAATATGGTTTTCGTCTTGTTTTATAGTGCTATTCTCTACCATAAAATGATCAAATTCATCACTAGCCCTAAAATTCTTCTTCTTTTTTTTAATTATCGAAGTCTAACCTAATGATTGCGCTAGAATTATATGCTTTCGACGAGAAAAAGTTATAAATAGACCAACAAACATTTCCCATAATTATTAGAATACATATTAAAATAAGGCATTTTGAGGTAAATAACAATCTAAAAAAGGTTTAAAATATTCAAAAGTAACTGAAACAACAAATACACATGGGAAAGGGTTGTTTGATTAAGGTTTGATCAATCAATAGTCAAAATGATCCCCTATGTAACTTTTCAAAAATAACCTCACATAAGTCTGCCCTCTCACCTTGAAAATGATAAATAGGGTCATTTTCGAAAATCAGGAAAACCGAAGAAGTGTGAAGACAATTTTGAGGTCAGAACACGCATGAAATATGGAGAGGTAAGGGTCGGAAAAATTTTTCAAGATGAGATGATGATATGAATTTCAAAATTTTTTTTAAATCGAAATTTTTCCCAAAAATTTTTTTTGAGTGAAATCCTAAGGATTTATTGGCTAAGGATCCTAAGGATTTGTTATGGCATCCTTCTGCTGAGGTGTTTCGGCATTTTTTAACCTATGAGATAGTTAAGGAGAATGACCGTCTCCTTCTATTTTCATGTATGGTCAAGAACTAGAAAGGGTCCTAATTAGCCCCTCAGCCCATGTGTGAATACAAACCTATTAGACCGCTGCTCAGAGCTGTTCATGGAAGGATTAATAAGAGGTTCATCCAAATTATTAATGTAAATCTCTCCATCTGGGTGTGCAATATAATGAATTTTGCATCGTTGCTTGGAGTTTTTCGACATTTTCAGACCCATTTTCACTCACCTTAAAATAAAATAAAAATTGAAAGTTTATAAATATTAATTTAAACAAATATTTTTTGAATCAATCTTCTCATTAATTTTTTTTATCATGTACCCCCCCCCCCTTGAAAGGCCATTCATCCTTAGGGGCCGGTGTATCCCGCTACTGGTAAACTATGCCTTCTGGCTTTGTGTTTGCTTCTACCAATTTGCAATATTAATTATACTTGGAGGGGTGGGTACTAAAAATCCCTTTTTGTGGCGAGTCACATTTGAGGCCCGACTTTTGAGGACCTCAAATGTTGGTCCTCAAAATTCAAATGGAACTCCCTCAAATGTTGATCCCCTTCTAATGGGTCTTAAATGTCGGGCCTCAAGTGTCGGACCTCAAGTGTTGGCCTCAAAAGTCGGGCCTAAATTGTCGGTGCCTCCGATATTGGGACTCAATTGTCGGGAACTCAAAGATTAGGCCTCAAATGTCGCTTCGTCCTTTTTGTCGCTAGGGTTATTTACTGAATTTGCGCGGGGTTGATACATAGCTGGGCAAGAGGGTTTAAAATTTGAGGTGATCCAATGGCTTTTGGGCACAAAACGAGGAGGAATGAAAAATCGGAATTTAAAAAAAAATTATAATTTTTTAAACAATGACCATTTTGATTATTTTTAAGCAATTGGGCATTTTGGTTAAAATTTGATTGAAAAGAGCATTTTTTTACGAATGTCACGAATTGTCCAAAAATGGTTATTTTGTCATTTTTTTGGCCGCTTCTCTTCTGAACGAGGAGTCCTTAATTTTCGGTCCCATTTTGAGAGGCCACCATAAAAATCACGATTTTAAGTTAAAAAAATCACTAAAAATTGACTACAAAATAAAACCACAAAAATTTGTCAAAAAATAGTCGCAGTGGTCTGCTCGAATTTTCACTGGGTGGGGATGGGGGAAGGGTCCTAATTGGCGTCACTCCATATCCCTATCAATGCTTCTTTATCTCTATTTTTTGCCGTACTTGCTATAAGGGGGTGGTGTTTTGTGCTTAGCCGATTATCGTTAGCATTGAGCTTATTTCAGATAAATAAAAAAATCGCAGTCCCTGAATTTTGTACCCTTTCGATTTGACAGCACTTAACAAATTCAAAACGCCCTATATTAACTAAAAACTACATCTTTTTACTCGAACTTGTGTTATCTCATTTCAATAGCTTATATATCTTTCTATACGGGTTGATTATTGTAAACTTTTGATGTTGATAAAAATTTTTTCCCGCAAAAATTCCCAAAACTTGTTCTATCCTCACCAGGCGTCGGATGGTCGAATTTTTTGTGCGCTCTTCGTTTCTTACCATCGAAATCAGAGTCATTTCTTTCGTCACCAAGGTTTTTGTTGTTGTTTCATAAATTTCCATGAGTGGCCATGCAAAAAGAAAGGTAATTTCCCATCAATCAACCAGTCATAATAAATGTACAGGGTATCCCAAAAAATCCGGATTTTTGCGATTTTTTTGGCAAAAATTTAAAAAAATCACTTTATAGGGGTATTTTTATGCGGGAAATCGATTGCGCTTAGTTAAAAATCTTAAAAATTCATACCTGACCTCTAATAGCTATTTTAGCATGGTATCTAACTCAATTCTTATGATAAAAAATAGCTATTTCAAGGTCAATTAAACATTTTAAAGATTTTTAACTACGCGCAATCTATTCCCCTGATAAAAATAATCCTATAAAGTGATTGTTTTGGGGAAAAAATTTTGAAAATTTTTTGCCAAAAATTGCAAAAATCCGGATTTTTTTGAGATACCCTATAATATTTTCTACAAATTAGATGTTCACCTGCTCGGTCTAAAGAAAAAAAAATTGGTCATTGGTATTTCTATTTTTTGTGTGTTAATTTTTCGATTTGTTTTTTTTAAACTAAATACTGTATTCAAGTGCAAAAATTTAGTTGAAAATGGTGCCAATAAAATTCAGAGTTGTAAGAAACTCAATGTAAGAAACCAAGAATTTTGTCGCCATTTGGAATCTGGGCTAGAATCTTTCATGACCATTCAATATCAGATGCCTAACTTATATGTGCATCAGAAATCCAACTCATGCAAACACGACCAATGTCAAAATCCAGATTCCTATTAATTCATTCTATAACTAAATTGAGGAAATGTTTGTCGCTGCGGGGTAAAAAATATTTCGAAATCCAGCGGTCAAACTTGAGCACACGATGTAACCGTTGGAATGCTGGTGCCATGGGAAGAAAAATGAGCTACCCCTCATGTCTGGGAAAACTCATTTTAAAAGTTTTCGTGGGAATACACTCTTCTTCGGTGTTATATTAAATTACTGTAAAATTATCATAATCAAATAAAGCAAAACATGTTGTTATATGTCAGATGCAACTTTTTCGTTGCATGGATGAACTACTCACCGGATGAAATTTTCTCGCTGCATGGAGAGAATTTCTTACTCGATGCAACTTTTTCATTGCATAGGCGAATTTCTCACTGGATGCAACTTTTTCATTGCATGGAGTCCACTCGGGCCAAGGTCTAAAAATTATATAATGGCGTGTGCATCGAAAATTTTTCGCTTTTTTTAGTCAGCTTAAAGGCCTAAAACCATCAAACTTTTGGTTATGAGAAAAATTTCTAAAAAACAGAGATTGGGGACTACAAATTCTAATGAGTCATAATTTTGCGAGCGCCGAAGACGGGAGATCACTCGGGGGCGTAGCCGTATGGCACTCGGAAATAAGGTACGAACGTGGAGCGTCATAGGCGCTCGGTCCTCTGGCTCTTATAGTCGAAATTTTTTTGGCTACCGCGGAACTTTTTATTGCATCAGGCAACATGTATATTGAAACGAAAAGCGCGACATTATAAAATTTTTGAATGATTTTCTTCTCTTGTGCTGTAAATCGAGTGTATTCGGTGTTTTTCGACCATTTATATTGTTTTTATTCCGTAGTACTTTCTATTTTTTCCATGATCACATATTTAAATGTTTTTTAAATAAAAGGATATCAAATTGCAGCCGATTTGGAGAACTGTTGACCACGGGAAGGTACCCCTACCAGGGTAAAATCCCAAAAAAGGTCTGTTTTTGTAAGTCGTTTTTGGCCATATTCCCGAAGTCTAGAAGAAAAAATAACGGCGGATTCTTGTTCGACGCATAGAAAAACCCTAGAAATGTCGAAAATTTTGTCAAAAATCGACGTCTATAGTCAAATATCAACATTGTAAAAAAGTGATCACGAACTTTTCACGCACCCTATATATAGCCAAAACCAAAAATAATTTCAAAATAAAGCGGAAATTATTGGATTTTGCTTAAAAATAGAAAAACTACGGAAAATGGTCGAAAAACACCGAATACACTCGATTTACAGCACGAGAGAAGAAATTCATTAAAAAATTTTTAATTTTGTAATGTCGCGCTTTTCGTTTCAATGTACACGTTGCCTGATGCAATAAAAAGTTCCGTGGTATCCAAAAAAATTTCGATTATATCTTCTCTCAGTAACACTCATCATTATTGAATCGATTTGTTTTTTAGCTCAAAAATATGATCTGGGCAACAGATAGCAACCGGAGTTCTTGAAAACGGTGTTGATATAAAAAAAAGTTATGAATTTTTTTTAAATGGCACCTTATTAAGGCTTAAAGAGCAGTTTCGACCACCTCTAGAAAAAAAATTTTTTGTCAAAACAGCCTATAATCATGCGAAAAATCAATTGCGCGCATTCCCGAAGCTTGAAAATGCTTCCTTGACCCTGATTCAGGAAAAATATTCATATTATGACTTTGAAGTTGCCCAAACTTACTCGGCGCGTACACAGATTGAACTGATCAATTTATTTTTTTCGTGAAATGATCAACTTATCATTTCATAAAAGGTTTCTTTCCGAACTTTGCATCAAAAAACGAATGTTTAAAACAGAAAAATGGAGAATGAACGATTCTGATGTTGAAAACAGATTGTTAGGATCATCTGAACTCATGAGAAAAAATCTAATTGAAAATTGACAAGTACACTCGTAATCTTGAATTATTTTTTTTGGATGGAAACTAGAAATATTAACCCGAAAAAATGTTTTTAGCGAGAAAAAATGATTTTGGCACACAATTTGTTTGAACCCCTATCGGGGTACCCCATGTTAAAAAATCAATTTTTTCAACTTCTTTATTTTGCCTCCAAATTGGTTGATTTTTGGCTCTCGGGTTTTCGAACATGGGGTACCCCTATAGGGGGTCATGAAAATTTGTTCGGAACTCGGGACTTGCGCCAATCGATTTATCGTGCCTGAAAACCCCCGAGAACCAACAATCAGCCAATTTGGAGGCAAAATAAAAAAGTTGAAAAAATTGATTTTTTAACATGGGGTACCCCGATAGGGGGTCAAAAAAAAATTGTGTGCCAAAATCATTTTTTCTCGCTAAAAACATTTTTTCGGGTTAATATTTCTAGTTTTCATCAATTTTAGGCTTATTTTACGTTACTCGATCATTTTTTTGTCAAAAACCCGCAATGACTTTCCACCCTTTAAGACTGGTGGTAGAATATCGGATTTGTAATTTTTTCAAAGAATTTTTAGATTATGTTAATTGGAGACAAGATTGAAGCAGATACGAGTTTTCCTATCACAATCGGCACAACTCCTTTATCGAATCCATGATCATAAATTTTTATTTAAATGTTTATTTATAAAATATCTTTAAAAAAAGTTTCATCGCAAATCAGTAGCCTACTTTACACATCTAAAAGCTAGACATAAACTCCTCGTAGTCATATAGCTATTAAGTTACAGTCGGTAACTTTTACATCTTCAACATTTGAAGTCAGTTCAACTTTCATAAGAGATGCTATAGACATCTCCGGCATGGAGATGTCTATATAAAATCATCTCTCCATGGCCATGCGGTCGCAATTGTCGGCTACAATATGACTGTCAACCCACCATATTGGATCGTCAAAAACTTATGGAGAACCGGGTGGGGAATGTATGGCTTTGTCTATTGGTCCTTTGGTAATTGGCAATGCACAATAAACAACTGGGTGTATGCAGCGGTTGCATATTCTTATTAAGTGATGGATAGAGATTTGTTTGTTTCAAAGAATCGACTCGTTTTCTTATTTGATAAAATTTGGCAAGAAAACGATTAAAAATTTTCTATTTTCATGCAAATTCAATCTTCTTTCAATTGTGAAAGATGTTGTGTGTTTCCCGTGTATCTAATTGTTTGTTTTTTTGTATCTACCCAAAACTCTCAACTATAATTTTTATGAGTTTTTAGGATTTACTTATTAAAGATTTTATTAAGAAAATACGTTAAAATCAATTCTTAGTAATAGTTTAGGATATAATAAAATGGTGATAAAATCCGAAAATAACACTATGCAAAACTGAATAGACATAAAACTACAGTAGCGTAGGCTATGGAGGAGCACATGACCTCCCCTGAGACCGAAAAAATGCAATAAAAATAACGTTGTTGAAAGCCAACAATGACTAAAAACTATTAGATATTCATGTTTGCAGCCCAAAGAAGATCATACGCGGATTTTTACATGTCATCAGTATTGAAAAAGAACTTGTAACAAAAGTTCGCAAAATCATTAATTTTATGTAGAATCATTCTATCACAATATTTCTCAAATTCATTCTTCACACTTTATTTAATCTCTCCTGGCTTCCTCGCAACCATAAAACCATTCGACCCGACTTGACTCATTAGAAACCAAAGCTGTTTTTTGAAGGCCATCCGATACTCAGAGCTAAATTCGTACTTTGAAATCTACAAAGAGGGTACCTTATTTGGAACAAAACAACGTAGTTAGCAGCACAAGAAATGTTCACAAACACCAGAATATAACACCCACTTGGTGAACTCTATCGCGCTCTTAGCAAATATTTTGGCGATGAATACCATAATGTTCATAAAAACCATCCAAATACAACAGAACCCACGATTATGGTAAGAACGCGCATCATATGCTGTTGGGCTGTAGATTCTGGAATTTTGGGGTGTTTCTCATGGAAAAGTTGATTCAGCATCGACTAGTAGATGTTTGAGAGAGTCAATCACGAACCATTCAGCCAATTCTGATCTTCCGGGCCAATCCTTACAAGTTAATCTTGACTATTCTGACTTTTCAAGCTGGCCTATGCGTTAAGGACGACAGATGGGGTCAAAGTTTGCGGGGAATAGCTGGGTTCTTCCTAAAATCAGATTTTTAGACGAATCCAACTATTCCTCCAAACTATCCCACCTATAGTCCTTGCTCTAGAAGGACCAGCTGTTGTAATTATTGCTGCTTATCAGACTCAAATTCTCAACTACAATCGATGCATGCGAGAATTACCCAACAACATCCTAAACCTACTGCTCTTAAATTTCATGTAGCTCCAGAATGCTATATACACCGCCAGCATCAATACGATAGCTGCGAGTTGAATATTGATCCAAATGTTTTGTGCCTGTCCTGTAATCGCATTCGACAAGACACATATTGTAGGTCTAGAATAAAGAAACCATCAATTCATCCCATCAAATCTTAGCCTACGTGGAAGCCATTTGTGAATAGCCATCCTTCATACTGAAATACCCTAATACCAGAAACGATAACGAGTACCCGCCACCCAGAAGACCATATATCAAAATATAAAACGTATTTGAGAAAAATGGATAGCTAAATTTGTGGATTAGGCGTTTTTTAGACAACGGCTCATCTCGTGGGAAACACCACACTCAAGAATCTATCGATTTCCACTATCAGGCTGAATATGATCCCAAAACTTAGGGCAGTGACTAGCTTGGAAGAGCCTTGATAGACTCCGAAAGGCCAGAATCGGCTCTGTTAGCTCAACAATGACAATGACGGAGGAATTTTTTAATAAAATAATCAAAAATTGCAGGAAACCAGAAAATCGTATGAAATGTCCCAGGTGAAGAGCCCATCATGTGGAATGTCCCCTATTTCAAACTTCGTGCGTGTAAAATGTACCACTGTCCGATTTTCTTTTTGCGAGTGAAAAAAACTCACAAATTTTCCAGGTTTACACTCGTCCGCGGGCGAGTAAATAATTCTATTTTTTCGCCCGCGATGAGTGTAAACCCAATTATTCTCTTGCGGATGAATAAAATGGTGTCCGTTAGTCCCAAATGGCAAGTTTCCTCCCAGTCTTTCGATTAAAAGTGTAACAAGCGCCACATATGAAATTCGCATAAAACCCATTGTTGACACAGGTGTCCTTGATTGTTGCCCTGCTGCACAAAATGAAAAGTGCACCATAAAATGACTAAAACTGTAAAGACAATGCAATATTTTCTGTTAATGAAAAAATGAAGGGTCGATCAGTGTTTATCTTGTAGTTTTCTCTTCTATTTTACAACTGTTCGTTTTTATGCAAATTTCAGGAGTCAATTGACTTCAAATTTCAATTGACTTTTCAATCGAAACAACACAATTCGATTTAATTGCACAAATATTGAGTCAAATTACTTTTACAATTTTTCATTGAAAGGACAACATTGAAGGATCGGCACTAGGCCTTTCCTTACCGTTACCGTTACGGCCTTCTCTTACCGGCCTTTCCTTACCGGCCTTTCCTTACCGGACCATTCCTTACCGATCATATTTAGGGTCAAAAATTTTGAATTTCAGAAATTTTTTAGTTGCATATTAAGGTAAACATCTTTTGCCTTATTTTGACAAAAAATTTTATCCGAAATTCAAAAGTTTCGACCCTAAAAAACGATCGGTAAGGAATGGTTCGGTAAGGAAAGGCCGGTAAGGAAGGGCCGTAACGGTAAGGAAAGGCCTAGTGCCGGAAACGCTTTCCTGACCCTGATTCAAGAAAAAGCTGGGATTTTGAAGCAAAAATGATCATTTTTCGCATTTTCAAGGTACGGAATCCCTGCAAATTTTCATATTTTGGGAATAATTATGGAAAGTTTTTTTAAAAAGGTTCCTCAAAAAAATCCACATTACTCCTAGACTTACTCCTAGATTACTCCGCATTACTTCTAGATTACTGTGAAGAAGATGCCACAATAAGATCAATCTCGAATAATCTATGTTTAAATTTGTTTGTACATTACAACGAAAACCCTTTTAATTACATTCAAACACAATCTTATTTTTCTTTCAAATTATTGGCACTATTTCTTTTTTTCACGTTTTTGGTTTTTCACGCTTACTTTTTTTCACGTTACTTTTTTCACTGTTACTTTGTTCACGTTTTTTCATGCAATTTTTTTTAAAGTAATAGTTTATATCGTGCGGAAAAGTGAAAAAAGTAATTGAAGAAAGTAACGTGAAAAAAGTAATAGTGCCAAATTATTTGGGGGTCGTTGGGTCGGCGGCGGGTGCACTGTCGATCCTTCGGTCGAAACTCGCTTCTTGGCAATTTATAGGCCGGCGGCGTGGTGATTTCATGCCAATTGCTGGCTGCCGTATCGCTGGTCTCTGTTCTGGTCGTTTACCGTTAATTGTATTTTTGTGGATGTTTTGAAATCAAAAATAAAAGAATTTTATGAAAGCTTTACTTATGTTAATCATTTGGATCGCTGAACCCCCACTTCTGTTTCTTGCGCTAAGAGGGTCTAAAAGTTTATTTCTATTTTAGATTTTTTGACAAAAGTATTATTTCCGACATTGCGCCTCAAGAATCTCCGAACAAGACCGATCGCGAACTGAAATTTAGAAGTTTGTCAAGCTTTGGTACAAGAGAAAGATTTTGTGGCAAAAGTATTATTTCCGACGTTTCGCCTCAAGAATCTCCGAACAAGACCAATCGGTGCAAAGGTAAAGGTTAGTGGTTTAATTTAAATTTTACATTACTCCTAGACTTTTTACCATTTTTGGAAAATGTAAAAAATAGGGGAATAAGGATTTTTTGCCCCTTAAGAAATTTTTGCCCAGCAATCTCTTATGTTTTGAAGGGCCGAAAGTATTCCTTATCCAAATTCAAAAAATCTGTATATTAAAACGAAAACTTTTCGGCATGACGCTCTTTTGGGCGGGAAATTTCCTTTTGTTATATGTGTGGAAGCGACTTCGTCGTTGCTCGCACAAACGCGCTCATTCATTTTTAGGTGAGTGTGCTGTGTCGTTGGTTGGCTGACTTGGTTTTGCATTATTTTCTGTCGTTTATTTAGGATCAATCGATGACCTGTGTTTAAAAAATTAATAGCGTGCTTTAAAATTTAGGATATTTATAAGAAAAAATTAGGACAACGGGGGAATATATTTAGGAATTTTTGAGATTAAAAAAAAATTTTTTGGAATTTTTTAATCGAATTTTTGGCTTAAAACTGAATTATTATTTTCTTTAATTAAAAAAAATTTCAATGCTTAAAAATAGGAATTGTTAATTTTGACAAATTTCGAATTTTAAAGGCTCTCTAAAAAGGTCTCAAAATTTTAAAAAATCCCATTTTCGCTATAAACAAATTCAAAAAATCATTTTTCGATTTATGATTTTTTCCCCCAATTTTTGAAAATTTCGTAAATTTTTGTATTTCTAATTTAAACAATTTAAATTAGAAATACAAAATTGGGGAAAAAATCATAAATCGAAAAATGATTTTTTGAATTTTTTATAGCAAAATTTTTTTAAAAAATTTTGAGACTTTTTTATTCAAAATTTTAGAATCCTATTTTTAGGCATTGAAATTTTTTTTAATTAACAAATTTTTAAGCTAATAATTCGATTAAAAAATTCCAAAAAAATTTTTTTAATGCTCCAAAATTCCTAATATATGACGACGCGAAAAAAATAAGTTTTTGAGCGATTTGTTAAATTTTCACCAAAATAACCCTATAAGAAAGTTTTCTGTGCCAGGAATCGATTGTGCACATTTCCGAACCTTGGAAACGCTTTTCTGACTCTGACTTAGCCTATTTTCGCTTCAGAACATATGCCTCTTCCCTGAATCAGGGTCAGAGAAGCGTTTTCAAGGTTCTTCAATGCGAGCAATCGATTCTCGGCATAGAAACCCCCTACTCTAAAGAGTTATTTTTGTGAAATTTTAAAAACTTGAAAAAAGTGCGCAAAAATCTCTTTTTTTGCGTCACCTTACAGATTTTTGTATTTTTCCAAAAATCATTGAATTCGAATAAATCGCGATTTTTTTACTTTCTCAACAAAAATTTTCTACGCTGCGTTTACTTTCCCTTTAATAATTTTCTTCAAATTTTAGACATATTTTTTCTTGTACGCTTTATTTTCTAACAATCTAAAAAATGACTGGTGAATCTTCCAAGCGTGGCCGTGGTCGCCCAAAGAAGGCCGGAGGTGGTGTAAAGAAGGCCTCTCCAAAGAAAGCAGGTAAATATTGTACTTACATAAAGACCTGTATAGTCAAGTGGTAAAATGCTGCATAGAAAAATAAAGGGTCAAGGATCGAATCCACTAGGAACACATTTGGTTGTGCCTCAATGAAGATAATCCAGCTCACACAGAGTTTTTAAAATGTTGAAAATTTTCCAAGTTTCTGAGAGGCACTTTTAAAAATGAAATATTTTTTAAATTCTGATAAAAAATTTTCAATTTCAATTTTTGATCAAATATAGGGTGATTTTAAAAAATATAAAAAATAAGAAATTTAAAAAAATTCATTTTTGAAAAAATCTCATTTTTTGAAAATTCAAAAAAATCATATTAAGCATATTCCTGTTCCTAAGCCTCTAAGCATCCCATGAAAGAATTTTTCAAAAATTGATAGCTAATTTTGTATAAGTTATAAAAATTGAGAGAGAAAATAGAATTTTTGAAAAAAATCAAAATTTTGACGAATTCAGAACTTGAAGTCAATAATTCATATTTTTAGGAGGTGGACGTGGCCGACCAAAGGGCGGAAAGAAAAGTCCAGCGAAGGCAGCCAGCCCACCCAAATCTCCAGCCGGTAGCCCAGCTGCAGCCCCCGCTGAAACTGGTAGTGCTTCACCTGCTGCACCAGCCAAGAAAGGTGGTCGTGGTCGTGCAAAGAAATAAATCGCAGAATACTCCAATAATTCCAATATATAATTTTTGATCTCGTGGTTATTTTATTTAAAAAATTCGCTCAAAAAATATTACAAAAACAAAAATTAATTTTTGACAATTTTAAAAATTTCGAGCAAATTTTGAATATTTTTATGCTTTTATATACCTCAAAAACTTTGTAATTCCAATTTTAAAGATCAAGTTTGCCTTGTTTGTGGTATATACTTTTATGCATTCTTTCATTTTTTTAAAGCAAAAATTTGTTGCCGTCTTTGAAAAAATTGATATTGTTGTAATTTTTATGGATATTTGAAATAAATTGTGTCTTAGAAAATTTATTACAAAAAATTAAATTTTTACATAACATTTTATCACAGTTATTCAGTTGATTGCCTATAATTTTTAAGTTTTTTTAACTTGAACAGAGTGGGCAAAAATGATAAACAAAAAAATCGCCACAGCAATCGATATGGTGCTGGCACATTTGCGGATTTTACATTTCCGGACATTAAATTTGCGGATATTACTTTTGCGGGTGTGCATTTGCGGATTTTACATTTGCGGATATCACTTTTGTGGATATTACATTTTCGGACTGAAAATAATTTTTTGAAATTTGCTACCCCTGAAATTTTTTCTAGCTACGTTACTGATCATAATAATTATTTTTTATAATATTTTGTAAAATTTAAAAACTTTTGAAAATTATTGGTTTAAAAAAATTTATTTTTCGTCCGCAAATGTAATATCCGCAAATTTAATGTCCGGAAATGTAAAATCCGCAAATGTGCCAGCGCCATCGATATAGACATATAGGCTGTTTCCGCATCAGATTCAAAATTTTAGATGTCCCATAGCGCAGTGAATAAAGAATCCGATATGCAAGATTGAGGCAGCCAGGTTCTATCCTATTAGAGTCAAACTTTTGATTCTAAAGAATAATGATAGGCAAAAATTCTACGAGGTCGAATTTATTTTACTTATCATTGTTTTCTTGAAAATAAAAAGTTTGATCTAGCGGGATCGAACCTGACGGTCTCAGAGCTTAACTTGCCAGATCGGATGAGCGCCTTCCTTATCCTAGCGCTATGATGCGCCTAATTTTGAATCTGGTAAAGAAATGGTCTATAATGGCGTAGTTTATAGCGCTGCATCCCTTCATTTTTAAGAACCAGCTTCGATATCCACCCGCATGTTAATTTTTTGCGTTTTTATTGAAAATTTTTTAATCATTTTTCACCCCAATTTTTCCTTTAAAAAATAATGTTAAAGTGCACTGACTTTTTAAAAAATTTTTCCTCGTAAAAAAACTAAAAAAAGTCGAAAACACCCCAAACAATTTTTTCTTTTCAATTTTTTACAATTTTTAACTTTTCAAATTTTTTCAGATTTTTGACAGTTTTCTCTTTTTTTCTCACCCTTTTGACCTACAGCCTAAGGTCACAATAGGATGACATCCCCCGGCTGCGCCGGGGGCCCTAATCTCAATAGGATGATACCCCCTGGCTGCGCCGGGGGATGCCCACCCTTTGACCTACAGCCTGAGGTTACAATAGGATGACATCTCCCGACTGCGCCGGGGGTCCTAAGGTAAAAAAAAAGTCGAGTTCGGGCAAATCTATCCATTTAAAAACGTGTTTTTTGGTTAATCCTCTTAATTTCTCGATATATTCCTCCATTTCTAAGAATAATCAATTAAAATGTCAAAAAAAATTTTTTGCGCAAATAAAAATGTTTTTTGCGCAAAAAATATTTCCTTGAAGTGAAAAGCCAGTCATCATAAAACTCAACAAGTCGACGTTTTAACTGCTGATTTTGTATAGCCGGGGTTTTTGACCATAGTAAACACGATGATGTCGTAATTTTCAAAAATTGATGCAAGTTTTTGAATTTTCTATTAAAAAAAAGAAAAGTGGTCATTCTATTTTTTGAAAAAAATTGGTCATGACCACTTTTATGAAAATTTAAAAATTTGCATGAAGTCTTGAAAATTAATGTTGGCATCGTGTTTCTCATGGCCAAAAACTCCCGACTATACAAAATGAGCCTCTAAAATATTGTATTTTTTTAATTGTATGATGTCTGGCTTTTCGTTTCATTACATTTTCCCTGATTCAATTTTGAACGCAAAAAATTTTGAGTATAGCTAGGCTATTCCTTACTGTTGTTTAGCTTAGTAAGTTATCCCAAGAAGAAGCCCCAGTACCATATATTAAAACATAGGAACGCTGCTGGAAATAATATCATTGAAGCCTAAAAAACAATTTTCAAAAATTTGGGGAGTGGCTAAAAAATGACCTTATCTAATTTTGCAGCTGTCCATTCAGTACATTGAAAACATAGCCAGGAGCAGTGGCAGCTATAAAAGTTTGTTGAATTTTTGAAAACAAGGTTTGTTTAATTTCACTGCTGCCCCGGCGTATTATGATAAAATACCCCTTATCTAGTGTCATATTTAGTGAAGGGGAAGGGATCATCTTCATATGAAGGCAGCACCTTATCGTGTTGAGTGGGGTGTGGCAATATTCATCTGGGGGGGACGTACCAAAATTTCGAAGGCGTAGGCAAGGGTCAAAATGTCGAAAAA
Organism: Acrobeloides thornei; assembly: GCA_034699885.1. Lineage (NCBI taxonomy): Eukaryota > Metazoa > Nematoda > Chromadorea > Rhabditida > Cephalobidae > Acrobeloides > Acrobeloides thornei. The sequence continues at coordinate 19,983 of JAQGCP010000043.1, forward strand.
TCTTTTTTTAGATTTTTCCAAAAGTTTTCATGGAAAAACAATAGCGCCATCGTGTTCCCCCGCATAAAAATATGGATATAAGGATTTCGGAATTAAAGTTTTTGAGACCCCCTCAAAAAAGGGTACAGTAGTGTGTTTTCCATTCTGCAGAATAGATTTTTGAAAAAAATGGCATTTTTTCAAAAATCCATTCTGCAGTATGGATTTTTGGAAATAATTGAAATTAAAAAAATAAGTGTAAAAATCGAATCTTCATTTTTGGAGCGCTTTTGAGTGGGTTCTAAAAACTTTTAATTCCGACGACCTTATATACAAAAATTGTCATGGATTTTGACAACAAAATTTAAAAAATGACTTTTGGGTGCGGGATCGAACCCGCGCCCTGAGTGAAGGACAAGCACTTTAGCCAATCGACATGGGTCAAACCTCCATGATAGGGTGGTATGGTACTCGCATTGAAGCGCTTGGAAGCTGAGTCAATTGTCGAAAAATTTTTAAAATTTGACCCTTGCCTTCACCTTTTTACTCTTTGGTTATGGATAGGGATATCCTCTCTTGGGAGGGGTTTAAACTATACCTTATAGTCGATTGATGATCATTCCTGACCAGATACCCAACAAGAGCCAATTCTATTAGCGAAATAAAAATAAAACCCATAGATCTAAATTTTGTTCATTTGTACACAAAAATGTTTTTTACAAAAAATTCATACATTAAGATCCAGACATCGATGGCTAAAAGTTTTTTATTATAAATTTTTTTATTTAAAAAATTTACCTTTGACATCACTAGTTTTTGGTAGATTGTTGACTACCGACCCGAATTGGTACCTATAGTTTAAAAAATTGATTTTTAAGGGAAAAGGAAAATTTTACGTTAAGGCCAAAAGTGCATTGACTCCTACTGTGGTTCTTGAGGTTATGTTAGTGGGTCCGAGGTAGAAAGATATCTAAATTTTTGTAAAAAGTGAAAATTTAGAGTTATGGTGGTGATAGAAGGACCCTTCTCCAAGAGCATTAGGAACCTTTTTCTATAATAAGAGTCTCATCCTCCCACTAACTTAAATCCTCGTAGAGAGAGTCTTCCTGCTTTACCCTATCTTGGTGCGAGAGAGAGAGAGAGGGGAGTTCTTTCTCGTGGAGACTCTCCTACCTACCACTCCTCCTCTGAAGGGACACTTGGGCTCTCTCTGATTGAAGAAACATCCCACCCTCATTTTACTCATCCCCTAAAAAATCAAATATATACCCATGAAATAAAGGTAGAAATATATGCCGGTAGATACACTTGTAATATATAAAATCCATATAACCTTCTAAAGGTAAACGTCGCAACAAGCTCATTCCACACACCGGGAGGATATAGCTAAAAATAATTTATAGATATGGGTCATGGCATACCAAAATTCTGAAAAGATGTTGGCAAAGATCAAAATAAAAAAATGTCACCAATCGACTCAGCTCTCCGAGCGCTTCAAACGAGTACCATAACATGGAGCTTTTTGGGGGGAGGGTTGACTCATGGTCGATTGGCTAACGTGCTCGGCCTTCACTCATAGGGCGCAGGTTCGAACTTGGCCGATGAGTGAATGCCGAACACGTTAGCCAATCGGCCATGGGTCAATCCCCCCTCCCAAAATCCCATGATATGGTACTCGTTTTGAAGCGCTCATCGAGCTGAGTTGATTGTCGGCATTTTTTTAATTTTGGCCCTTGTCAGGGTCACCCTTACCCTGGGAACTATGGGGTGAGTATATGTACCCTTATTCTGGGAATTGGGCTAGAGAGGTATATGTACCCTTACCCTTTTAACACTTTCCGCTTTATAACCTATAAGAACATAGTCCGGCAGAGTAATATTTTCTTTCAAAAGTAAAATAGGACTTTGTGTCCATTCCATCCGAACTTCTTGAAAATTATGATGAAAGGATTCATAAAATAGCATGCATTTTTGTTGGTCGATGGGAAAAGTGCTAAAAAATTTGACCTTTTTTGTGAAAACTTGGTTTACCGTAAAGCTGAAGTGCATGGACCAGTCAATTTGATTCTAAAAAATTTTACAAATTTTTGAGATTTTACTTTTACCTATAGTTATGCCAAACACTGCCGTTGCTATAAAGTTGGAGGAAAATATTGCTGATAGGACTTCGGTGGATACTAGCTTGTTTGCTGTTGACAAAACATGCATGTGGGCTCCAGATTTGATGGAGGACTTTAGCTCCATCTGTGGAGATTATTCTAAAATTCAGGGTATAGGAAGGACAGCAATTGGCCATGTATACCTCTCTCCCCCCCCCAGGCCCGTATCCATTTAGCGACATTACATTTACCAGATTTTTTTAGAAATCGTACCAACTTATGGTGCTCCTTGTAAAAAATTTTTTGAAAAAAATCACGTTAAGTGGGATCACTAATCCTTAGTAGTACCAAAAATTTTAATTTTAAACAAATTTTACTTTTTACACGGATTCAAGTGCTCAAATGCTAAAGATGGGTCTACCCACCATTCTGTCACATAAATATCCAACTCAAATTCACTTGTGATTTCAATTATCTTTGACACTTCTTGGACCCAAATCTGAAATTTTTTATTCATTCAGTGAGAAATTTTTTGGGGGGAGGGGTCGTAAAAAAATTTTGACCTCGACATCGACCTTAACTTGACCATTCCCGGGCAATTTCAAATTATCATATCCATCTAATAGCTTGTCTAATACTAAAGCATCATTCATACATTTACTAGTGTCTTTAATGTGTTGATCGACCATGTATTCGACATCTGAAATTTTTAGGCTTTTATTTTTTGAAAAATTGAAAACTAAACCTCGAGGTTTTCGATGGAAGTCAAAAAGTTCTTCCTCACTAAAAAAACAGATTAAAAGTGATTTAAAAAAAATTTACCTCAAATTATAGGCAATGCCATATTTTGTAATCAAAGTGTTTATAGGGAGTATGAGACAAGGGAATATGAGAAAAATTTTCATAGAATCTAAAAAATTGTGAAGATTGATAAAAAATTTGAAAAATTGCAAAATATTTTTCTCTAGATGTAAGAAAATACCAATTTTTCTCACAATGTCTTATTGCCATGACAATGAATCTGTCCAGGCAAAAAATAATAATTTACTAATGAAAAGTTCGATTTTTGAATTTTTTGAAAGCGAAAATTTGAAAAAAAGAAGGGAGCTAGTTCACTTAGTTACCGCACTTAACGTGGTGAAAATTTTTTCTTTAAAATCAACTAAAAAACACTCATATTAGGGTTTTTGATTGGGAAACACGTTGGTGATGTTGTTTATGCATGAAAACGAACAGTGAAAAGAATGGGTTCGAATTCGCCATGGCATTCATTACGAAGTCATCTCAAGGAATATAATGGGAGGGAGAGATTTAGGCAGCGAAATCAAGTACTTTTCAACTTTTGGTCACATGTAGCTGCTTTCATTTCATGCAATCCGTAAAGAGTAGCATCATTTCTTATCCCAACGGCCATACATTATCAATGGAGGACTGTACCCCCCCCCCCTCATGTAGCTAGCATTGAGCCAAAAATTAAGATTCATATAGCCTCAGAGTTCCAAGTCTCAAATCTATATAGCCGAGCCAAAAAATTAGATGGCGACCTTTTTTTGGTCGACAACATATAGTCCGAGGTAGCTTGTCCCCCCTCCTTGTTCATGTATGCCAACGGCCCTCTTTATGGCCACAAGGGGTGTCATTGCCCATGCCCCCGGAGCATTGCCTCGCTGAAACACCAAACGCAAAACGGTGGGCATCAATAATTTCAACCAAAAAAAACAATTTCTTCATTATTTTTTAGGTTTTCACGCAAAAACAACATCACCAACGTGTTCTCTGGCCTAAAAAACCCTAATATTAGTGTTTCTGGTTGAATTTAAAGAAAAAAATTTTCAACTTTTAGACCACGTTAAGTGGCGGCAACTAACAAGTAAGTGAACTAGCTCCGAATTTTTCGAAAAAAGTGAAATTTTGAAGAAAAAAATGACTTCGTTCGACCAAAAAAATGGCTGTCAACTTTTCACTACACCCAACTTTTTTGTATATGGAGGAGGGGGTCTAAATTTTGATTTGCGAATTTTTTCAATGAACGTGAAATTTTGGGGAAAAATGACTCGAAAAGGCAAAAAAATTTTGAAAAAAAGGATACACTTCTTCATGCTAGAGGGTCCAAAAAACTCAAAAATCGAAAAAATATAAATAAAATTTTAAATTTTCTAAAATGCAATCAACGCGCCAGAATGGCGCACATAACTTGTTGGCCCAACAAAAAATAATTGTTATCTCTGGATTTTCTGGCATCCTCTTTAAACCTAAGCTTTTGAGTTCTCTTCTTCCTTTCAAAATCTGCTCATCCTCCAGCCTAGAGAAGGCTCTAGGAATCGATTTACTTGACTTCAAAGCTGTCCGAAAAAGGATACACTTCTTCATGCCTAGTGATGCGATTTTTACATGCCGATTCATATGTGAGAAGAGATAATGAAGTGGCTTTTTGGAGGACAAGAAATTTAAAAAAAAAGAAATAAAGAGACAAATTTTTAAGATTACATACATATTATTACATTTTTATAACGAATTATCGGCTAATAGCGCAGGAACAAGTGACGCAAAAGCCATTGTGTAACGGGGGAGAGTTCGATCCTCGCCGGGTCTAAATTTTAATTTTAACGAATCAAAAAAAGTTGTCAAAGTAAACCCTCCTTAAAATTACATGAAAACAATTTTGCCTATCATTATTTTTCGATTTTGGCATATGTGGGACCCTATACAGATGGGGTGCTCCTGCGCTGCGTAGCCAACACTTTTTTTTATCTCGAGGGGATACCATAGTATTGGGTCCCACAATGGTCAAAATCGAAAAATAATGATAGGCAAAATTTTTTCATGCAATTTTAAGGGGGGTTTGCTTTAACAACTTTTTTGACTCTCTAAAATTAAAATTTCGATCCGGTGGGGATCGAACCCTCTCCGTTCAAGTTGGCTTTTGCACCACTTCCTCCCGCGCTACGTAGCCGATACTTTTCGTATAACTCGTTATAAAAATGTAATACACATACAACTTTGAAGATTTCTTGGAGGAATTTTATCTGCAAGTAATCAGAAAAATTTCCAATTATTTGGAGTATTTGGAGTTATTCTTTAGGGAATATAAAGGTCGAAATTTTTTCGACATGAAAAATTTAAAGCAAGTATATTTTGTTTCAACGAGAGATAAAAATCATACACATATAATTAGTGCAAAAAACGGGACACCTATGTTTTTGATCAATTTGTACTAATTTCTTCACAACTTCTTTTCTTTTTTGCTAAAAATTATTGTACAATATATGAACAAGTTAATTTTTTAATAAAAATGGGTAAACATTTGCATCCTGAAGTGAAAAAAAAACAATTATAAGGGCCAAGAGAGCTGGTCTATATGTGCGTCAAATCGCTACTATTTTTGAGGTTGATACATTCAAACCTCGATTTAACGGCACCCCTTGGGGGGTGACATTTTTTTGTCAATTTTTGAAAATGTGATTGATTTTAAAGGGGGAGTCCAACTTAGGGCCGGGTAGAAAATTTTTTTAACAAGTGACCTCCTAGGAGTAATTTGATGCGAGGAATCGATTGTGCGCATTCCCGAACCTTGAAAACGCTTCCTTGACCCTGATTCAGGGAAATAGATGTGTGTATTGAAGCGAAAATCAAAAAATTTTGAAATTTCTCCCTCAAAATCATATTTCTGAGTGTAATTTCATGTGGGGAATCGATTGCGCGCATTCTCAAAGCTTGAAAACGCTTCCCTGACTCAGGGAAATTAGTACATGTTGGATTTTCGCTTCAATACACATATCTATTTCCCTGAATCAGGGTCAAGGAAGCGTTTTCAAGGTTCGGGAATCGATTCCCCGCATAAAATTACTCCTAGTAGGTCGTTTGTTAAAAAAATTTTCTACCCAGCCCTAAGTTGGGCTCCCCCTTTAATGCAAATGATGTAAAAATACATATTTTTTGGAATCTACACTACAAAATTGTAAAGAAAACGTGGTTAATCCATCAAAATAGCCTTAAAAATGACTAAAATACAAAAAAGCTAAAAAATGACCAAAAAATTTTTGCGAATTTTTTAAAAACTCGTTCATTTTTGGAGGTTCCATAGCCGATTCTTAAAGAAAATGTGGTTAACGACCTCAAATAGTGTACAAAATAACCGAGATCCAAAAAGGGCCTATCAGGTGGTGAGATGTGGACAAGCATTCACAAGCATTTCTTCGGCTAGTCATCGTTCTGAATAAGTCTATTTAAATTTTCGAAATTACCTATTTGTTCTAAAATTGTAATCAAGCCTTGTTATTTGAAATAAATTTTATAAACGCTAAAAAAGCTTGAGTTAAACAGGGTTTACCATGTTTTGGCATAATTTTTGTCACTTTTTCTATTTTGGCATGTAACATCCACGTGTGTTTCAAAACATGGAAAAAGCAAGAAAAGTCTGAAGCCATTATTGTTTTGTGTCCCAAACATCTCAAAATCATGTTCCTCACCTATGAAAACCTATAAAAAGTCAAAATTAGCAAATTTGAGATTTGCA